>JACTOM010000020.1:0-66050 GCA_015832385.1 Elymnias hypermnestra | reverse complement strand
GGAGAGATCTCTGTATATATATATATATATGTATATATATATATATATATATATATCAATATATATATATATCAATATATAATATCAATATATAATATCAATATATATATAATATATATATATATATATTATTATTATTATTATTATAATCTGGCTAATTGGTGGCTAATTGGTGGCTAATCTGGCAAAAATGGTTTTGAATTATGTGTGGAGGTCAAGGGAAGGTTTAATTGTTGAGTGAATATTAAAAAAAATGGTTGGAATATAGTAAAAACAACAGCATTCAAACTTCTCCCACCTGTAAGACATTTGACATTCAGAAATCTAAATAAATTTAAAAATAAACCTTTAAAATGTTAAACGTTTGATGTTCCTCCCGTCGTTCAGAAATCAAATTAAATTTTAATGGAATACTTTTGTTTTTTTTTTTGAACATTTGACATTGACAGCCAGAAAATTCTGATCGCAAATATAATATTTGACGGACTTTGCCGGGAATTTGAGAGTAAAGGGCGTGTTATTTTTGTTACGAACTTTTTGTGTAACGTTTAAATTTAAACCATATTTTTACTAAAGTTGAAACATTCTGCAATTATCATTTAGCTTTTTTATTTATTTATTCCGAGGCAGTACAAAGTTTTTCGGATCAGCTAGTACTAACATAAAGGTACATCACTTCATCCAGCTGATTTGTCACAAACCAGTTTCAGTAGCCCTAAAACCACGAAACTCACTAACGAGATATTCAAGACCTCTACTCGTAAACTCAAATCTATGCGACAATGAACTCAAAAAGCAAAGAATTGAATTTGTACTTTTGGATAGTGGGTCTAAGGTACACACGGTGGCTCATCGCATAAGTTAGGAAACCATTGCCCACCAATGGGAAGTCATTAGTTTTTCATTTAATTTAATTTTAAAGGAGAATTTACTACTCACCTGTTTATTGGTAGTAGCTGATTGTGAAACATAAGTGGGTATTATGAGCAGTCTCTGGATGTTCTTGCACTCCGCTAGGGCGTCGTCAAAACCAACCTGGAAGTCAAACATATTTATAACACTTTATATGCAACAATTTTTTGATGAGCAATCATACAATCCAAATTTTTGTTAAGGACAATACATGAGATAATGATACTATGTTTGGAAGAACTAAATCACTGTATCTATACTTGAATATTATTTTGGCAGATAAAGCTGCGGTGACGTTATCGCCTTATAAAAACCATCCATAGCTTACTTTGATGTGTTTATAGCTAGTACTGACCTTGACATCAAAATTGACCAGCTCCAGTCTCGTGAGCTTAGGCAGAGCTGATAATGCTCTCAGCAGCGCCGGGGCAGCACAATGCGCCACTCCTCGTTCCAGCCTCAATTTCCGTAATTTCACCAATTTCCCTAAAGCTGTCGCGAAAGATCCGCCGAAGGAACACTCTCCCAGTTCCAGGGATTCCAACTGTTCCAGTTGTCCGACTACTTCGCATGCACACCAGCCTAGTTCTTTTATTGATGTGAGGGAGAGATGCTGGAGACGTGATAACGCTGCTAATGGACGTAAATCTCTCGTGAGTGACAGCCCCGTGAGACTCTGCAAGGGAATATATCACATAAAATTTTCACGGCCCTGCTAGCGCACTGATGCGAGTACATGGCTTCGCTAGCAAAACTCCTGTTTTATTCCCGGATACAGAATTTCATTTAGGAAAAATGTAGACGGCCGTGGCTAGTACCAACCCTATCAGCATAGATGTGTCGATGAACAAAAAGTTTGGTTTCCATTACGATGCTGTATATACCATTGAGAGGTAAATTACCGCCCTACTACATATAATAGACTCAAAATAATGTGAGGTCACTTTCAAGCACTGGCTTATTAACAATACAAAAGCACTACCAAAAAAATTCTTCTACATATCAATACATCAACTCAGGTTTAAAGATCTTAAATCTCAAAAAAAATAAAATTTCACTTCAAGAGAAATTAACAAACTGAGAATACGTGTAAGAATGAATTTTACATACTTAAGATAATTGATTCATATCAATAAAAAGAAAAATATCTATTAATTATATAGCATAATAAAGACCTTAATTAAGAAATTAAGTTTTCACTGTCACAGTAGTTTTCAATATCGAACTATAAACAATAGAAAGACGTACAACAAATAAATATGTATCGCTTGATTTAACTGTGACAGAATGACGAATGACGAACAAATAAATAATTTTAAACAAAATTTGCAACAAAACGTGTTTAAACAATCCAGAATATCTAATAAAACTAACAAGAGCGTTGTCAATCATATTTGACTCAGTCTAAAACAGATTAGGCAAAGTAAAAGTACCTTTAGACGCAATAATTCAAGTCGCGGTAGGCCAGCCAGTGGGGAGGGGTCTAGTCGCGCGTCCCTTATAGCTGGTGCTGCTAGAGCTCTTAGTCCTGGTAGCCGCTCACACGCAGCTTGCACTGCACGAGCCGGACACCGACACAACTCTAACCTAAGTAAAGAAGCATCACCAGTTTTATTCTCTAAAATACGGCTCGAAGGACCATATTATCGACGAGAAATCATGAAGAAAATATTTAAAAACTACAGCAAAAGTGACATGACATGAATTATTTTTCTTTGCTTAAATCATTTAAAACTACTTCGACCAAGGACTATTTTTTATATATTTTTTTCCGTATATTTTCAGTCTTCAAATTTTAACTAACCAATAACGTATAGAAGAGAATATAATAATATCAACTTAGGTTTAAAGATCTTAAATCTCAAAAGAAATAAAATTTCACTTCATGAGAAATTAACAATATTTTTATTATTGATTTATAGGAGTGAAACATTTTTAGGCGCAAAAGGGTAAAAATTGTACGGATGAATAACGTTATTAGTGTCACAAAAATGTGCAGCGCTTATTATGCTAATCCCTTTGAAGGTTAGGTAGTTTTAATATTTACAAATAACAGGTGGCAATTTAATTTGCAATTCGTCATTTAATAATTCAATATACTTCTTTTTAATAAAATTTAAAATAAAAATATTTCATAAAATCTCTTTTCTAAATTCAAAAACAAAATTCAATTAATAGTTTCTAATATTGACAAAAAACACGTGGCATTTATATTTACAACGCGTCATTTGAGATTTCAATAAAATATCTGTAAAAATTTTAATCAAAATTCAATTTCTAACATATCTTCTTTTTCCCTTCCTCTAAGTCTCGGAAATCTAAAGTTTTAGATTTGTATAAACATAAAAAAGATTTTAAAAAAATAGTTTGCCAAAGCAGTTTCACTTCTGACATGTGTACTTCGTACGTATGCAGTTTAATTTTTTTGTTTTCGCGTGTAATTGAGTGGCATTAACTAAGAGTAAATTAACAGTGAACTTTATTTGATCATTAACATACTGTATCAATTAATAAACATCATGTTACTACGCGAGTTTTGGTATTGAAATTTCAATAGACAGTGACTTTCGCATTTAAATATCGATATAAATACCTTTCGAGCGTGTCAACGGAGCCAATGTGTTGTGCAAAGTGATCCCAGAACAGGGTGTCGTTGGGAGGTAGGAGCATCTTGCGCAAATCCAACCAGCGGGTTCCGTGACGTTTTAAGGCTGAACATAGACCTGCCCAGTCGCTTACCTAAAACATACAAATATATTTAACGACTTGGTGACATAGTAGACGTAGTCGGCGTCGATTTATTATTAAAATTGTGTATTTCTACATGGATGCTGCCATCGTCAATATGACAGCATTAAATTAACATCAAACATTCTCCGGTTTCACACACCTAAACTTAGAACGCGCCAAACACCCCTCTTTGTTACTTCACATTATCAAACAAATTATGCTAGTAATTCTATAATTTGCCACATTCAATGAAATTATAACAAATCTTACTCGGAGGTCGATATTTTCCACAGCAACAAACTAAAGTTTAAAAAAGAATTAATAAAATTAATGAATTTAAATAGTCAATTGGTAGCATGTATTTGTTTTTTTTTTTCTAACTAACAAACTTCATTCATAGACAGACTCACACCCACACACAATCTCTCTGACGCTTATTAGTAGTATAAACAAATATAAAATCTTAAATTGGCCTCAAGTTAATTTAATTAGATTATATGTTAGTTTTAAAGGGCTGTGGATTTTGTAAAAGACATAAATTTCACCTTTTTTGCTGTATAAGTGAATATTATCAAAATATTATTCAAGTAGGCTCAAAAGCACTTTTGCAGTCCGTTGGTAATATATCTACCACCGGCTCGCAATGTTGAATCCGTTGAGAGGTAAAAAGCAAGAGCATTAGAAAGAATTACAAAAGCGTTGGCAATCAAATAAACATATCTTCTATCAGTGATTTGCATATATATATGCATATATATATAATGCTTATGTTGTGGGTACTTACATGTGAATTTTTCATTCGCACATGCCTCCAGAGCGCAGGTGTGGCGGCTAGCTGCTGCCAGAGGCGACAGACACGAGCACAACGTGCCAGGTCCCGCATTCCCAGGTATTGGAATATCTGAATGTTAATCAACACTACAATAAGCCTGCCAATCCGCCGTGGAGCATCGTGGTGGGTCTATGCTCTAAAAACCCTCGCTCCTCGGAGTCAGGAGGCCTGTGCCTAGCAGTGGGACGTTAATGGGCTGCTACTCACTTTTACTTACTTACTACAATAAAGTGCTAACGTTTGTTAGAAGATTTCCTTTCCCAATTAAATGATGTAGAAAAGTAATTATTAATTATAAATAAAAATATTCTTTATTCAAATAGGTTCAAAAAGTACTTTTGAATCGCCAGTAGTCTGTCTGGCAAGAAAGCCAACGATTACTCCTTTAAAAATACTTTTTCTACGTTATAATGTGTTTAGTTTTCATGTGCAACTGGAATCAAGTCCAAATATCTTTGTCACTTAAATAATCTTCAATATTCCAATTTACTACTTTTATTAGGACGTTTTTAAATATTTCTTAAAACTATGTAGAGGCAAACTCACAAGTGATGCGGGTATCTTATTAAAATGCGTATGCTCAAATCCGACAATTGATTTCTGAATCTTCATCACTCTAAAATAATGCATTCAAAAATCAAAATATTCTTTATCATGTATCCGTAAATAGTGAATTTTATTTTTCTGTTTTTCATTAGACATGTCTTTTTATATGCTTGTGGAGAAAGGTCTTTAAAACATTCGCGATAAATGGAAACCAATACGCTGTGAATACAATATAAACGCGTTAATTATATGTACGATTATGTCGTTATTTAACAATTTATATGCACATTCACAAGTATATCTAGAAATGCTCCAATTGCTAGAATCTATCATTAGTATGATGATGTATGATGATGTATAATGAATCTATGATGTATGATGAATGGCAATATTTTGATAAATGGGGAACAAGTGAAAGAATTTGTATACTTGGGATCTAAATTTACAAAAGATAGAACATGTGAAAGTGACATTGAAAGGAAAGTGAATTCAGGGAATATGGTAAATGGTGCTCTGCACGCCTTTATGAAAAGCCAGACGGTGTCTGGCTAAATGGCCAGACTGGCTATGCATGCTGGAATGTTGGTGTCAACACTTATGTATGGTAGCGAAAGTTGGTTATGGTAGAAGAACCACAAAAATAAAATAAATGCGGTAGAGATGAGAGCGTTGAGAAGTATGAGTGGATTAAAACTGAGTGATGAAGTAAGAAATAATGTGATAAGAGAACGTTGTGGTATAAAAGAATATGTAGTGATTAAAGTTGAGAAAGGTATGCTTAGATGGTTTGGGCACGTAGAGAGAATGAATGACGGGAAACTGACGAAAAGATTTATGAATCAAGAGTGAATGGGAAAGTTGGAAGGGGAAGACCAAGGCGAACGGTCTTGGACCAAATCCAGGATATTTTAAACAAGGGCCAGGTCAAGAGTACTCTAAATACTCTAAGCTGACGAACTTGTAAGGATTACTGAAAATGAAAGAAGCGAAGGAGATATGCAAGGATCGTGGCAAGTGGAAGGACGTGGTCTCTGCCCACTCCTCTGGGAATAAGGCGTGACACTCTAGTGCCCCCTCCTTTCCAATGCAACCAATATTGCCACACAAGCGTCCCATAGGAAGTCAATAAACTTCATATGTTACAAATATTATTTTATATGATAATTTAACTATGTATCCACTCATACTAACCTGTAAGGCGACATTGTAGTTGTTCTCCTGCGCCTTGTTATAGAAAGCAGTGAAGTGATCAGTGTCGTCCATTTTCGGCCGACCGCGACGACGTGGAGACTGCGCAGGCGCAGGGGGTGATGCCGCTCCATTAGCCAGCCGACTACGAAGAGTTTTCACTGCTTCGCTGCACAAAGTTAAATTTATACTTCACTATTAGATTTAGACATCATTATCACATAGAAACGTTTTATTTTTCTTTATATATTTTCATAGCTTAACGTTTAAACTATAAAATGATAAATTGGTTGACTTTCAGCGAGGCAGGCAATAATAGTATAACTCAAAATAACGGGTAGGTATAGTTATGTTGAAATCATCACAGAATTTGAAACGATAAATAAAAATGGGTAAAAAATGCTATGTTGCAAAATTTATTATTTAAAAAAAATGCAGTGAATGAAATATGTCTGGGTATATGACTTCGTCTGAAAATCTATGTTATGTATAATAAAACTGTCGTTTTATTGATTTATCTATGGTTCCACTATATTTGTTTACATGAAAATAGAAAACAATTCAATATTAAACTTTTACGAATATTTCAAAGTTTTGTTGCTGTAGATTCAATCAAAAACGTATATGACGTTAGGTGTTGTATGACAACAAAATTAACGTAAAAATAACAACCAATATACAAAAAAAACCGTTATGAAAACACATACATATAAAATAAATAACATAACAATAGCAATAGTGGTACACGGTACTGTAAAATATAATAAATATCCTTAAAATTTATGACTTACCGTTCTTACCTTCCGGAATGATAACTTACTTTACATAACTCAAATTAACAAAAAACTTACCTCTTAATCCTGTAAGGGTGATGTATAATTCAAATAAAAAATACAAAAGGTAACGTTTTATTTTACTTTATAAAATATTTAATCTTTATAATTATACAGGGTTAAGTGACTTTTTATAAACATAAGTAGTAATTACCTCCTAATTTATAGGATACATTAAAATAAACCTTCAATAATCGTAATATTATATTTCAACATGAGACAATGACTTAATGACGATTCAAAAGTATTGTAAAACTGATTGATGTACTTTACTGATAACAAATGTCTCCTCAAAACATTTAAATGGAATGATATTGAATTATGTCGACGCTTGAAAGCAAACACGTAGGAACCCGCAAAATATTATTTAAACAAAACTTTATAATGACGCTAAAGTCAATCCATTCAGAAACAAACCACAAATATAGTGTCTAATAATGATTACACTATAGATAATAGAGAAGTTATGTATTTATTTCTATTTTATACTGTTGAGGCAAAAGTAATAAAAAGCAACTTCACAAAGAGGGGATCTTATCGCGAATCAACGATTTCTTACAGACTACTAAGACGGAAAGTGTGCGAAAGTAGTTATATAATTATTCGTAACAATTTTCGGAAGCTGTACTGCTCAGAATTTTATTTTGACAAGATATTTTGTCCTTTTACAATTTAAACATGCAAGTCTGCTGTTACGCCTATATTGCTCATTTCTACACGACCTAAGGCACTTATTAATGAATGAAAATCGGATTTTTTATGAAATAAAAAACATTAAGTATGTGAAAAAGTCTCTAATATAACCAGGACATCACTGGTCACTGCCCAGTACATATCCGTCTCGGAGGACCAAAAGCGTATCATATAAAATATTATTCAATCAAGAAATTTAACAATCTTTTGAATCGTCAAACCTATCCTTTGGTGATGAACCTACCACTGAATTATCAGTTACTCTATTAACTATAATTTTTACTTCAATCGGGAATTATATAAGAACTTATTAAACCTACATAAATAAATAGCCCGCACGCTCAATTCGAGGGATTTCTTTAAAGCATTTAATAAATATATACATTACAAATTGAAGGTAATTAAACCTATGCGCTGAAAGATGATATAAATAAAATGTATATCTATATCATCTCCCAACAAGATATAATAATTGCGTGCGCATGTCATTCATCTATCGCGTGTCATATTACAGCGTTCCGCGGAGTCATGAAGTGATCGACGCTTGGCAAAGTGCCAAAGGCTAATATGGCGGCGCCCGTGCCTCGTAACAATTTCATTCGTTTCATAAAACCACATTTCTATACTAACTATAAACTGGGATACACGCCTTTAAAAAATTGCCAATTTTAGACCAGCTATATATTATTAAATTATAAATAATTGTGATATAGTCTTATTTCAGTCCTACGAAGCTGCGCTCGTATCTTCACGTATAATATGACGTCATCTGTAAAAATAGAAAATGAGTTGTTAAAACTTTTTGAAAGGGTAAATGAAGCTGGAGCGGATACAGAAACACTTATATATTGAAACCACAAGTGTGTGTCTGTTGGAACAAGTTATAATGCAATATTTTTGTTTATTTTTTTCGAGAAGGCCGAGAAGATTTTCTCGAGAAAAGGACTTTGTGTCTCGGTTTAATTTATTATTTTATGAAAAGCTGAAGTAATTATAAATAACGTCTAAAAACCCCCTTCAATATTACATGTAAAATATGTTTAAAAGGAAAAGAGCCAAATTCGGTAGATAGGTGTCATTTTCGTTTTGCAGTAAAATGATTATAGATACTGGCTACAATTTTTTAACGTCACGTATAATATCGTATTACACGTAGCAGAACTAATAACGTTTTAAGGAAATTGCAATTAGCTATGAAAAAAAACTAACTTTAGCTGTAGTGGTACCTAAATATTTTGACTTTTTTTGTAAGATATTAAAAATAAGAAAAATATTGAGATATGAATTTTTTAAGGCATATTTTATCAAAACAAATCAAATTGATACAGTACCGATGCAAAGCTCTCGATACCACAATGAACCTTCTTCCATTAAGTATGGCCAGAGATTGAGGAAGACCTGGTCTGCACACCGGTACTGGAGCAGGCAACGCTGTTGCCGGAGCAGGGATTGGGGCCGGTGCTGGGGCTTGACTTGGTGTTGGAATTGGAGCCGTAGGTACGCTGGGAATTGGGGGTGTAGGAGCCGTAGATGGCGTAGGGGGAGTCGGAGTGCCCTGTGGTTTTGTAACTGCCCACACCCGCTCCCCATCAGGACCACCGCCTGCTACCTGTAGTAGATAAAAAAAAAATAGGAATGTAGATGTTGCGTATTTACGTTTACTGTTATCAAAAGCAATATTTATAAACCTTTGCACTTTCAACAATTAAAAATACGAGCGTACAAAGCACACATTTCAGAAGTGAAACTTCTTTTAAGTCTTCTTTATATTTATACAAATCGAAAACTTTACATTTCTGAAGCCTAAAGAGAGGGGAAAAGAAAAATATGTTGGGAATTTCATGAATTTAATTGTTCTTAAAATATTTAGAGTGTCGAATATAAATAATTTATTGAAATCTCAAATGACGAATTGTAAAGAAAAATGCCATGTATCTTGTGTCAATATTAGAATTTTTTGTTTTTGAATTTAATATTTAAAAAAAAGAAATTATAAAATATTTTTATCTCATGTTTTATGTATATTAAATGACGAGCGGCAAATTAAAATGCCACATGTTATTTATAAATATTAATACTACCTAACCATCAAACGAATTAGCATTAAAAACACTGCACATCTTCGTGACGCTAGTCACGTGTTTCATCCGTAATAAATTTACCCTCATGCCCCTTAAGAAGTTACACTTCAATAAAAAATAAGAAACGGGAAAGGGTTTCTTCATAAAGTTTTTATGATAATTAAATTAAAATTCATTAACGGGGGATTTCAAACACCCCCCTTCGGGCCGAGTAGGTTAACGTACCTTCATCCTCAGAAGTACTCGCTTATCATTTTTCGGTACTTTAGTGGGAACTGGTACGGGCAGTCGTCTCGCATTCGTCGTACTTGCTGACATGTTTGTATTCATGTTCTGTGAACTCGACATTTGTGGCTGGTGTCCGCCACCGTGTACACCAGACTTGTGCATAAGGGTTGGCGGTTCAAGAGGCGGTGATGACTTACGACAATTCTGGAAAAATATAACATCATACAAAAACAATGGACTGGTTTTGATGATTGTTTTTGTGTTCAAAATGTTTCACGTATGGTTTAAATTGATACTTCATAAAAGATAAATAACGAATATCCCCATATTTTCACGGTATCAAGTACTACGATATTAATATCAACGAGAACAGTTAATTATTAGATAAAGAAGAAGAGTCAATCTGTACAATAATTCTTTTGTAAAACTACATAGATATTTTGATTTATTGACATCAATTCGAACATCTTATCAAAATTTATCATCGTTACGATTTGAAAGTCGATGAAACGAAAAAGCGACAGTAAAAAGAGACAGACACATAAATTCGTAAGATTTCATGTGAGAGAAAATGTGATAGGAAGCATTATAAACCGTTTATGTTCGTGGTTCTCTTTGGGCTCTGTTGCGTTGCACCCTCCCCCTCCCCCCTCTCCACCTGTGTCCAATTAAATTGTAAAACCAACAATTATCCTCTTATCGTAATTTTACATTCGTGTTATGATCTTAAAGATAAAATTTCTGTTTCACTTCTACCCCATGTGAATAATAAAGATTTTTTTTATTATGTCCAATTATAATACAAGCATCCTTAATGAAAACTAACCTGTCAATAATGAAAAGGAATCACAATTAAAATCATTTGTTTCTTACCTTACAGAAGAATCGATCCGGTGGCACCGTATTCACGAAGCCAACGCAAGGCGGATGATACAAACAAAGACAGGAGACACATGTTAGTGAGGGAACAGCACCTCGACCGCACATCATTGAACATGGCTGCTGTACTTGACGACCTAACTGCAGGACAATTATGTTAGTATATATAGGAAAATACATCTTCCAATCTGTCTGAGTCTGGACTGGTGGGAGGATTCAGCCGAGGCCAGTTACCACTCTACCACCAAAAACGTACCGCAAAACAAAGAAATTTATATTCGGTACGAAACCATAAGAGGTAGATCGCCTCCTACCAGGTCAGCGCGCTTCCATCTAAGACTGTATCATCACTCACTATCAGGTGTGATCACAGCCAAATACTAACCGTTTAATAATAAATAAAACATGATACATTATAAGATGATATTAGCTAACCAATAGTAAGAGTTAAATAATCTTTTACTTTTAAACACTTACACAGTTTTATATTTTAAACGTAGTGTGATCATTATTATTTTAAGTAACCAGCATTCCAGATATGTATAAACAAAAAAATCAGAAATTCGACCTGCCGGGAATTGAAACCCTAAGAGGCAAGCAATACAAAATAGACACGTATTACGTTTATATTTACGCACCATAAGGATAGCGGGGCCAAAAAAGGCATTAAGCATGTGTTCTCTATAGATATACTTTACTCCATGGACATATTACCTACTAGCTGAACCCGCGACTTCGTCTGCGTGTAATATTTTTGGATAGCAATTTCATTAATTTAAAAAATTTGTTTTACAAATAAGAAACATGACCTCTACTCTGCATAAGGAATATTCCTACCAAATTTCAAGTCTCACGTGGCAGGCACGTCTCAGAATCACGTCGCATTTCTATTTACAATCTTCCTTTTCCCCTGCCTTTAGGCATCGGAAATGTAAAGTTTTAGATTGGTATAAATATAAACAAAACTTAAAAATTATTTTGCCAAAGAAGTTTCACTTCTGACATGTGTGCTATGTAAGCTCGCACTTTTAATTGTTGAAAGTGAAAATGGTTTAAAAATATTTATTTCTTTTAAATATTAATGACAATTAAATTCCTAACATATTCTCCTTTTTCCCTCCAAGTTTCGGAAATCTAAAGTATTAGATTTGTATAAATATAAATAAGATATAAAAATTTGGTTGCCAAAGAAGTTTCACTTCTGACATTTGTATTTTGTACTTGGGCAATGTTCTTTTTTTGTAGGAAGGTAATAAATAATGCAGAGTACTCACTTGGTGTGCGTCGGCGCGTGCGTGCGCGTGCGTTGAGGGCGGCGCGGGTGCGGGCGGGGGCCGCGGCTGCAGCTGCGGCGGGCCCCTGCCGTACCACAGTGTTACCTGCGCCGCCCGCGCTCAGTACCCGCTCCGGGGGGCTAATTGACACGTGCGGGTCAATTAACCCCCCCTAGCGACCACAATCCATGGACACAATACAATACATCGCGTCGAACAAAGGCAAACAAAGCTCTCATATGACTTCATAAAATAGCCGAGGCATTTTAACATATTCAATAACAAAGCTCCATTTTAATTATTCTATAATCCAATCTAAATTATTTTTTATTTCACAACCTAATTCTAATGTATCATTTGTAAAGACAAAGTGAACTGCTGAGACTAAAGAATGGATATTTATCAATCGTGAATTTTAATATTAATTCAAAAGCATTATAGTATTTTTTTTAATTTCTATGGGCAGCTATTACAGACTCCTAATATTATAAAAGAGAAAGTACCCATCTGTCTGGCATACTTTCAGGTCAAAACTTAATAACAGATTTAAATGAAATTGTTTTTTTTTCACTTTTGTAAGTGATTGAAATCATTTCACTCTTTTAAATATTCAACAAATTTACATGTAATTCGGTATATATAATATCATCGCGACGAAGACTTATTACTAAAAACGTGTTTCCTCGGATCCGGATTTAAGCGAAACTTACTGAGAGATTACCTTTACTATAGATTTGACATTCGTCATACACGTTTCTTTGTTAATATTTTTCTATGTATAAACCAAATACAAATATGTTAATCTTTATAGATAATCCTGTACTGTAGGGTCCTGTTTCAAATACATTAAAAATAATTGTTAACCGGTTTTCTATCGCTCTTAACACAATATCTAAGTCAAACTATCAAATTAAAAATGTTTATAAAAAATAAATCAGAAGAACTTATTCTTAATTAAATTTAGATCTATCGCATGTGTATTTTAATAGTAACCTCTATGTATGCAATGAAATGGAGAAACAAAATAAAAAAACTTCAATTATAACAAGTGTTTATATATGTTTTTAATTAATTTACCACTTTGTTTGCCTTTAATTCGCTTTTCATATTCATTAACGAATTAATCAATTCATTTTACTCACCAATATTTAATATAACAAATGATAAATTAATGTTAGATTCGACTTCAACACAAGAATATACTGTGGATGAAAATAAATTCTAAACGATAATATAGTAGTAAGAACCAATCGAAACGTTATAATTATTTTAATTATTAAGAGACGCAAATAAAAAACGTTTTAACGCATAGTACACATGCGCATGCGCATAACACCGCAACAGTTTTATGATCCATATTTTTCTTAAAGTCTAACAAAGAATACCGTGTACCACTGAGATATAACAATTAGCACCTTAACGTAGTAAAACATTAATATAATAAATAATGTTTTGTTGAGAGTAAAAGTAAATTTAAAAGGGTAATTGAAACAGAGAAATACTTTTGTGACGTCACTAGCCATAAAATGTTTATGGCTAGTGACGTCACAAACAGAAAGTATTAAGAGATATCAAATTATGGATTGAAAAATGGAAATCGATTTTATAAACAAATAGGAATTAAAGAAAGAAAATATTTATAAAATGTTCTATATTATCGATGGTAAAAAGTTGATACCTAGCCCCAGTAGATCTATATTTAAAATATAACTAATTAAATTATTAATTAATTATACACGACATATAAAATTAAGTAAACAAAGTAACATCCAAATAATTGAATAATTATTAATTTTATTAATGATAATTAATCACAATTTGGGCTTGTCTAGTTTACTACAATACTTTTTACTCATTTTAGAGACAACTTTGCCAATATACTTTTATTCTCAACCAGAGACAAAAATTTAATCTTTCAATAACAATGCAACCCAACTCACCTGGGTTTCTTCCAAGCTGCGGTGTTGTTGTTGTCTGCGGGTTGTTGTTGCGGCTGCGGTTGAGTTTGTGGCTGTTGTTGCGGTTGCGCCTGTGGTTGCTTTTTAGCTGCCTTTGGAGTTGCACCATTGCTACTTAGCCGAGAGCCCATTGATTTTACCTAAAAATATATAAAAAGATATTTTTTATTTGTACATTGACCATCTTTGTTCCTATAAGCCTCTAATTCACTCGCGGCCAAATAACTCCACTGTTCATTATAACAATAAAATTCAAAAATTCTTTATTCAAGTAGGCCTCCATAGCACTTTTGTAAGGTCAAAAGTATTTTTTAACGTGAAATTTCTTTTTTTTTTAATTTTAATATTTAAAAATAATATGTGGCATTTTAATTTGTTACTCGCCATTTCATAATTTAATATAATATTTTTCAGAAAATATAAATATTTCATAATTCTCTTTTCTAAATTTAAAATTTAAAAAAAAATTAATTAACATTTTTTTCTAATATTTAAAACAAAAAAACACGTGGCATTGTATTTTAAATTCGTCATTTGAGATTATAATTTATTGGTATAAATTTTCGACACTTAATCTATCAAATTAAATCCATTAAATTCCTAACATATCTTCTTTTTCCGTCCCTCTCGGAAATCCAAAGTTTTAGATATGTATTATATAAACAAAACTTAAAAATTTGTTTGGCAAAGATGTTTCACTTGTGACATGTGCTTTGCACGTACGCACTTAATTTTTTTACACCCTAATTCTAATTGTACGACTGATGATGGTTTTAAAGCTAATATTCAGTAGTTATTCGTGATATTTAAGTTGTATAAAGAAAAATGAACTAAATAATTGGAACCATTTTCTTAAGATTGAGCATTTTCTCATAATAGGTTGCTGGGAAAAAATCACTTTTAATGAAAAGGCTGCCTTTGCGCAGTAATAATTATTATATTTTTAAAATGTATATTAATGCAAAAGTGTTATAATAAATAATTGGATAAATATTTATTGGAGGATTGATGAGTGCTGCAAAGCATATTTGGATAGAGGTTATGGACAATTCAAAAGTGTTTTGAAAGTGTAGTTAAATATATATTGGTCAAAAATACTGTAAAATATTGAGTACTTGAGAAAATATTTTTTGGACGATTATTGTTGTAAAAGAATACTTAGATAAATAATTTTTGGACGATTAAAAAGTGCTGTAAAAATATACTTGGCTAAAGAAAGTTTGGACCATTCAAAAGTGTTAAAAAAAATTTCTTAGAAAAATAATTTTAAAAGATTCAAAAGCGCTGCAAAAGCATATTTAGATAAAGAATTTGTATTTGATTCACCAACGACTAATAATTATTTACCGCTATTGAATTTAAATCTAGCTCCATGAAATGTTTACCTTGAGTTTGGCTGGTGGTGATTTGGGCGTGGCTGGTTCGGGGCTGGCTCCCTTAGGTGGTTTTGGTTTGGGTGTCCTCTTGGTTTCCAATGCAGCAGGAGGTGGTGCGGCGGACGGTACCGGGGACTCCACACGACGCATTATTTTCGCATCGCTACAACAAAAGAGATGCTCAGAGATTGCTTGTTTTACTTGACTCGTTTAATCTTACTATATATGTTAAATCGTTATACGATTTGAACGATTATTTAGACTAAAAAAACGAGTGTGATTTAAACCACAACTGAAGTAAAACATATTAATTTAGAAAATTGTTAGCAACTAAATAATTGAGAAGGCAGTGTAAATATTCTTGTGCACTGCTTTATCTTGTGCACATACGAAGCGTAACTGGCTATGAGAGAAAGAAAATGTACGCTCCCACTTTTCCTTTTTCCCTCTACAGTATTATACGAAACGTAACTTCTCTCTTTCTATCGATAAAACTTATATTCTCTCTGTAGACTACCATTCGCCTCGATTCGTAACATACCTCACGCTTTGATCTCATGTTTAAAGTAGTTTTACTCTGAAAAAGCTTGATAATGGACTCATGAAAGAAGACTCATAATGTAGATAAAATAAATTTATTTGACTGAAACCTCACCTAGTATGATAGTTTATGAGAGAAAGAAAGAAAAACATTTTATCCTTCGTAATGCAGGCATACATGTTTAAATAGTTCAAAATATGACATACATACAACAGCTCTCTTTAAAAAATATTTTTGATATAGTCTATAGAGAGAAGAGAGACACAGAGAGAACACTTTTATTGACCTGTACGAAAAACCTTGATAGAAGAGAGTGCATCTCATAAATTTTTTTCTTGGCAGGTAAAGGGTTACATCTAAGTCTTTCATTGCATTATTAATGGAACACACTTTTTCTTTTAAAAAATGGGTTATGAGATGGAAAGTAGTATGTAGTGTGAAATCGTCATCTGGATGGATGGATATTATACTTTATAGAAACTTACCGTATAATTTCCTTTTCGGGATCATCTAAGCCTAAAGGTTCTTTGAAAAATGAGAAGTTTTCTAAAGTCAGCCCTGTGCCTGATAAATGTTCAGTAACCTGTAATGTAAAGAAAAATCTCTATAAATTTTATTATTATTTAATTAGATTCTTCTTCTTTCATTTATAATCCTTTATGCTGCTTTATATTAATAGCAGCAATTTTGCCAAGGTCGGCGTAGTGGAGATCATATAAATTGGTCATTACTTCAAAGTAGAAGTGACTTTTCAAAGATATTGATCAGTTGTCATAGTATACATGCAGGAGAAACACGTCAACGCTACAAACAAATAGAACTAACACTGGAAGGATACATTTCCAAACACTGGAAAGAATCAAATGTATGACAGGTAGGTATAGTTTCTAAGGGAAAGCGAAATTTTTGTTTTTACTATAATCTAAGCACTTTTTTCATTTCTTAGTCACCTCACTTATCTTTTACACCTCCTCTGGACTACCACAAATAATTTCGATGAATAGCAATTTTTATGTATATAGCGTGATGAGAGAACGAAGAGACTAAAATTCAGAAAGGTATGCTTAGATGGTTTGGGCATGTAGAGAGAATGAATAAAAGGAGACTGACAAAAAGAATTTATGAGTTGAGAGTGAATGGGAAAGTTTGAAGGGGAAGACCAAGGCGAACGTTCCTGGACCAAATCCAGGACATTTTAAGAGTACTATAAACCTACGAACTTGTATGAAAGGTTTAATGAGAATGAAAGAAGCAAAGGAGATATGCAAGGATTGTGGCAAGTGGAAGGACGTGGTCTCTGCCTACCCCTATGGGAATGAGGCGTGATGCTGTGTATGTAAAGAAGTGCTCTAAAAGTGGAGCTAAGAACTCTTATATGTATTTAAAGTAGAAGGTCATTGAAATAAGGGTATTGTGGTTTTGACACAATTTTTAAGTTTAAGTATGCACCTCTCTAGTAGATCGCAGTTTCTTTCCCTGCGGCGTGTAATAATAGATATCCGCATTCCGTTTGTTGTGGCTATCGGAAGTGGCTCCAGACGCTCGGTACACCAACTCTCTCTTCCAGCCTCTATCCAAAGGCACTCGTAGTAAAGGTGATGATAACTCAGCAGTGGGACGTCTTCCACCACGTCCAGCTGGAGATGATGAAGCCTGAAATCATACCAAGCATTATCAACCCAGCACAGACCCTTATTAAATTGATAACTTTATTACCATTGTTTAGGTTACATTAGTCTTTCTTATTTTTGAATGTACAGGTTAGCTTCACTTTATAGATTACCTCATATAATGCCTGGGGTGTTGCAATGCGGAAATTGACACTTTTTATTTAAAGAGAAAACTTGATTAAACCTGTCGAGCATTAAAAAAAGGTAAGTGGCTGCCTGCTATCTCCCCACAGCTGGGGACATACCTCCACTCTTATAAGAGAAAGGGTATTTACAGCATAGACCCACCACGCTCCTCCATGGAATGTTAGCAGGCTACATATATACAGAATGTCTACTGAATCATAGAGGATTCCTCACGTTTTTCTTTATTTAAAAGTACAATAATAGATTACAGAAATAAAACAAAATATTTTTGTGAAGAGAAATTTAAAGATGCATGAGTAGAATTCGAACTTGCAATATTTCCTTAACGAGCATTCTTTTTTAACGTAGTATAGATAGGAGTTTATAGATAGATGTCAAATGACATATACATACATCAGTAGCCATCCCCGTATCTCCCTCAGACCGGGATGACAATGCAGATGACGGCCTCGAGCCATCTGCAACATTAAATATCCATGAAACATAATATTTTTAAGAGGTAACTAAGATCTAAACTAATAGTGCTCCCACACTGCTGTTTAAAAATGTTTATAATCATTTTCTAACAAACACTTGATTACAATGTTAAAAAATGTTTTCATGTTAGGTAATGTTAGTAAACATTTCTATCAGTGTAGAAGCAATTAAAACAACTAACAATTTTTAACATTTAAAAATGCTTGTAAATATTTTAAAACAGTAGTACAGCAGCACCATAAGAGATAAATTTACATCTTGGGTTAAATCTCCATTAAACATCAAAAAAAAAAAAATTATTAGAAATAATTATCACATACACACTAGCATTAACATGTATAGCTACATGTTATTTTAAGTTGCTGGAAGGATGTGGTTTCCACAATCCACATCCAGTAGAAACCACTGAATAATTAATGTTACATTGTAAATAGTAAGTTACTTGACTATTCATATCAACTGTCAATATTTATCATAAGGTGTGAACCAAGGGGACACAGCTCACATACAATAACAAATGATTCATTAAAATAAAATCTAGTCAGAAATTTACTCTAAATGTTTATTTACTTTAAATACACAAAATAAGTAAAAGTAAAATATAATAAAGACCTAAAAGAACTTTTAAATAATTTATAGTAGGGTAAGACATAACAGTTGTTACAAGGTGGGCAATAAAAAATAATTCATTTACCAGTGCCTTGTCGCTGCCTTCTTCCAGGTTTCACTGCCCCATCCTCAAAGATTGTCTTGACAAATGCCGACACCTCTTCCTCAAGGTTTTCAGACCATTTGCATCCACTTGCATCCTGGCGAGATCGTTTACTGGCTCTGGGTGTTGGAGCAGACATCACAGTCTTCAGTGGTTTGTAAGTCTTCACAGCTGCAGACACTTCTGCTTCTAAACGTTCTGGAAAAAAGGAAAATGTCGATCTAAGAAAATCACATAGAATACTAGTCTTTACTTCAACTACTTATATAATGATATATTACACACAAAAAGGGGTTCATTCATTTTAGTATTCAAGTAAATTTATGTTAGTTTATACAATTAATATTGTGTATACATATATAAGATAGTTTTAATAAGCAGCTATTGTAAATAAAAACAATAAAAGGTATTTAAAAAAATTAACACACAAGGTGATTAATCAATAGTTTCTGTAGATATAAGGATAGTTAATATAAAAAAAAATCCAAGAGATCTCATTGTAAGTAATGTTCAAGTAAGACATGGTTTAAAAGAAAGTTGTATTAAAAAAATCAATTTATTAGTTATAGGTATTTCTACACTGACATGCTCATAAAAAAATTAAACAGATTGGCTTGCTTATAATTAAACTCCACATTGTTAACTATAATTTATTAACAAGTAGCTTTATGGGAGAATTTAAGTTATGTTATTGTAAGCCATATGAAAAATTTAAGTTCTTTCTCTGGCATCATAAACATTAAATCTTTAATAAGTCACCAGAGACTTATTTTTTAGGACTGTATGACATTGGGGATATTTTTATAACTAATAAAATAGGGAGACTTTATTACAACATACAACTAATCATTAAAAAATTATGTAACAATGTTCCTATCTTCCATAATTTGAATTTCTTAAGGAGGTATTACACATAAACATATTAGTTACAAATAAATATTTTAATGAATTAGTATTTTACTAATACATGTGGCATTTTGTATTAATATTATTTGTCTTTAATGCAGATTTAATAATTGAGAAGCTGTGATATACCTTGTATAAGAATTTATCAATATCCTTATTAAGAAGACCTTTAAAATAAACTTCAAATCCATAACAGCCTTGACAATTCTATTGAAACAACTAAACATGTCACATATGACATATTATTATTAGTGATATGCTAATATACACTCAAAGTTATTGTGGATAAATAAACATAAAATATTACCCCAAAATATTAGTTTCAATATTACTCTGAAAGTCAAGTCAACCAATCTGATTGCTAAAAATAAGTAAATTAAAAAAATACATACAATAACCTCTAAACAAAAACAAGCAAGTGAATCCCACATAATTGTTAAGTTTCTTACCTAACACTTGACTATAACCGGTCAAGTTGTTGTGTTGGACAAGGTCGAAACCTTTGAATCCATCTTCACCAGATACACTGGAGACAGAGGGTCTTCGTTTTACCCTCCTGTCCTCTTCTGATATGCATGAAATTTATATTAACGCTATAACTATTCTTTATTAACATCAAAAAACATATAAAGACAGACTTTAATTGAAATAAGATTACATTTACATTCAACATGGATATAATGAAAAATAAATGGTGTAATTAAGAATATATAAATAATTACTGTGGTAGTTTTCTCATTGAGATAAAAGGTCACTGGTCATATTGAATTTAAAAAAATGAATAATAAACCACAAACTGCACGATTTTGATGAAAATTTTGTTAGTAAGAAACACATAATTAGTCAATAATTTCTGCAGTTCTTATTAATGTGTTAGGGTTAGAAGTTAATATGAAAGAATAAACAAGACACTTGAAACATTTGTGTGTTTGTTGCATGTGTAAAAAGCAAAAACAGGTAAAATTAAAGAAAAGAAAAATATTGAGTGTGTCAACTGATACTGAAACAATTTCAAAACATAACTCTGCACAAAATAAGTCTTGTCTTAAAGCAAGATAAAAACAAAGAATAATAAATATTTAGATACAATATCAGTTTTTTTTAACAAAGAACATGTTAAATTTCTCACCAATAAGACGGCTGTAATCAGGGAGTATGGGCTGCTCGCAGTGATCAAATCCCTTAAACTCCTCCATTCCATCATCACTAAAAGCAATTGAAGCTCTACGCTTAATGCCTCTGGGTTGCTCATCATCAATCTCTTTTTCTTTCTTAATATCTGCTTTACAATCATCAATTTCTTCTTCGTTGTCTTTGCTACTATTTTTTACTTTATCATCATCTAAAGCTTCCTCATCCTCTGTTGAGTCATTTTTATCTTTACCTTCTTCAGCAGCTGTAAACTCTTTGCTATGTGTAATTTCTTTGTTTGATATAATGTCTTTATTGTCTAAAATTTCTTGGTCATATGACTTCTCTTGGTCATCTTGTACTTTTTTGTAGTCATTTTCTAAACTTTCCTTAAACTCTAGGCCTTTTTTGATAGCTATATTCTCTTCTGGAGTTTCCTCCTCTGCTTCAGGTGGAGGTTCATCTACAAAACAACAAAAGATTTCATATAACTTCCTACATTAGTCCTACTAGTTTGGACTACAGTCCAAATACTAATCAAAATCAAAATATTCTTTCTTTATTCAAGTAGGCTCCAAAAGCACTTTAAAATAGTCAGTAGTCTGTCCGTTGGTAACAAATGTATCACCAGTTTACAAAATTGAATCCGCTGAGCATAAACTGGCAAGAAATTCAACGGTTACTCTTTTAAAGATAGTTTTGTATGCTAAAATGTGTAATATATTGCGTCTGTGAGCAACTGGATTCAAGTTCAAACATTTCTATTGCTTAAATAATCTTTAACAATATAATATGCCTTTTGCAAAAGATGCCTTTGACATATTTCTTAAAATTATGTAGAGAGAAATATAAAATTGATTGAGGTATCTTTTTAAAAAAGCGTATGCTCAACCCCACAAATGATTTCTGAACCTTCTACCTCTGAACCTCTAAAATATGGAATTACAAGTTTTTTACAAAATTATGTATTTCACTTTTCTTACTGTATAAATGTATATTATCACAGATATATACGATATATTATATATGTTGCGACGGTACTGTGAGAATTGTAGTTTCTTTAAATTTATCTCTTAGAGAAGCACAAGATCCTAATTGATATATGGCCCATATTGCTTTTTTTGTAAAATAAATATAGTTTTAATGTCCGCCACCTTACCCCATAACAGTATGCTGTAAGAGATAATGCTATGAAAATAAGCAAAGTAAAGTTTTGGCAGTTTCAACATTAGTGTATTGACTAATTTTTCTAACAGCAAATGCAGTGGAACTAAGTTTACTCGCCAGAATCTTAATATAGGCGGCCCACTGAAGCCCAGAATCTAATGTTATACCTAAGAATACTGTAGATTTAACTTTCTCCACAGGAATATCATTGATTCGAATATTTGTACACATTTCTTTTGCATTTGGCAAAGTGAATTCAACATACATAGACTTTGCATAGTAAAACCAACATGAGACATGTGACAGGCTACTATTTAAATCATTGAAATTTTCCTTATTTCTATGAATCTTAAATATCATGAAGTGTCATCAGCAAAAAGCACTATATCACATTTGTAATACTAATCTGGTAAAAGCCAATTTACCTCATACAGTTTCTACACAGCATCATAGGGGTACACAAATCTCTTGATTATTGTCTTTGCTGGTAGGGTGGTATCTACCCACGGCTAAAGTGTCTTACCAGACCAGACTCTCATTAGACAAATTAGAAAATACAATTTTCTAAATTCACCCTACCACGGATGGAACCTGGGGACTCTGATAGTGAATACTTACAACTCTGTGTCAGGGTACCATCAAAGGTAAGGTATATGGGTAAGAGGATTCCCCAACAATAGTTTCACTGCATACTCATTTGCCATTGTAATTATATAAAAACCGATAGTGAATATTGTGAAAAATGTAATAAAATAAAAGTGAACATTGTAATAAAAACATTGAATAAAAAAATTATGGCAATCATTTTAAAATATCAATAATTAAAATGCGCAAAACTAGGCCTCATTCCCATAGAGTTTTTCCTTTTATTTCAATTTATTGAAATTATACTCCTCTTAGTATGTTAGAGAAAACTAATGAGGGTAAATTTTACAATGCACGCATATTGTCACAAAAAACCGACACTCTTGAAGTTACTTATAGCCAACATTTGACTTTATAAAAGATTTTTATCTTGTTACGCCAAAGAAGTATAACTTCTTTTTTTATAGTATGCAGAAGGTAGTATAAAACTCAAATTTGTATGGGTTTTAGAGATATAATACTGTACTAATGATATGTTTTTTCAGCATTTTGTGTTAATAATCAAGGATTTTCTTAAAGAGATAACTAATGTAGTAAAGCAGGATGATATAAGCATCAAAATTACAATCATATACAAATGCATAAGTTGACTTTTTACACATATAGGGGTATCAGTGTGATTAAATTTTCAATGGGAAGCATCATTTATGAACATTGCCCCAAAAGATAATTAAAAGTTTTCAGTCTCATAGCTGGTGCCTCTGCCCCCCATCTATATCAGTTGCACAGGGTTTCACTGGGATTTAGTAGGTACACAACCTTATAAATAAAAGCACTGTATTAGGAGTATACTTTTTCAGATGCACATTTTTGGATTTATTGAATACAAATTTTCTTAAAATAAACTAGCACCACAATTTCTTTGATGTAAGAACATAAAAAAAATAATTCTTATACTTTCGCACCATTATCCAGAATATTAACTCGCAAATGCTAAACATCATTATATAAAGTAAATAACTCATAAAAATTATGGTATTGTGAATTACGTCTCCCAAAACATGTTTCAAACTATCTATCCAACATTTAAATTTTTTTTAAACTACCAATTGTAAAAAGTAACAATCGTAATAAATGCTAACCTAATAAAAAAAAATTCCACAGCAGATTAGCCATTTGTGCAGATGTTAGTGCACGTTTTTATGTCCAAACACTTGTGGTTTCTCTATTCCTTAACCCTTGGCACTCCATAATAGAATACTCCTTATTCAGTGGTAAATCCAAGAATTCAGAACTTTACCACTTTATAAGTATACAATTTAATTATATATTTAGAATGAAGTACATTTAGTATTGAAAAGAAAAAATATATTTAATAACATTAATTAAACTTTGATAAATAATTCATTTTAATGTGGAGATAAGTTTGATGTGTGAAAAAGTATGTTGAGTGTGGAGTGGAAGATTGTAAAGGTGTTACTTAAGTGAGTTCTCAAAAATAAGATAAATCTGATACTTGCAGAGAGATCAGGTGTAAAACGGACAACTTTACTTGCTGTCTGAGCTAAAAGAATTGAACAGGCTGCCAACATCATAAGTTCAAACAACATACCTTTTAAGTTGGTTCGACCAATAACTATTCATCAGAGACAATTAGTGAAAATTATGTAAACTTCAGGGTTGTTAAATATTAACGATAATCTAGTTACGAATTAGTGCTTGTTTCTTAAGTTCCAAAATTATACATGATGATACAATGTAATAACTCTACTTTGGGCAAACACTGAGAATTAATAGTCAATCTTATATCTCTATAGCATTTGCGTAACCCAGAACCACATGGTCTTTAGCGGAACAAGCTGACCACTAGACGAATTAAGCAGTTTAAATAAGAATTATATTTAATGTATGTCAACATAGTGATAAGAGGTTATGTGAAAGTCATAATACCTTCTACAAATTCCGAAGATTCTTCAACATCTGCGTTCAATGCCTCTATAGGAGGCTCTGAAGTCGTAGAGTCTGTTGCATCCATCTCTGTATCATCACAAGTGGATTTATTTTCATCACTAGGTGTCTTATCACCAACCGCCATTTCTTCTGACATTGTCAAATCTAAATATAATTCTAAGATCCACTGTCAAAGCGTAAATAACCACATAACAATCTGTTACGACACTTCACCAATCCTCACGACAAATTAACAGAGTTTGTGCGCGTCACAACGTAGATTTCCCGCTATATTGGTAGCGAAAAAAAACTTTACTCTAAAAGTGCCCCCTGGACAGCCACGGTGGAACAATTTCGTATACTTTCCTATTAAATCATTTTTCCATTCCAAATGACGACTAACTTTATTTTGTTATTGGGTAAATTATCTAAATTACATACAATTCATGTCCAACTATTATTTTCACAGGAAAATGTCGGTCATAAACAACATCCGCTCAGGGACGACGCCACAGGTGCTCTATGGTAGTTAGTTATGGTTCAATATATTCTTTTTTTAATTATCGACTTTTGATATTTTTGCATAATTTAAGAATCAACAACAATTTAATCAAAGAATACGATAATTTTGAATATCGTATAAATTACTTTTCAAAGATCTTATTGACATTTAATTTTATTTTACGATGTCTATGGTTTTTAGGTAAATTACAAAGATAACTAGCGAGACTATGAAAAAGTATCGATCGATCTGAAACGATTGATTGCGATCCATTTTTTTCATGTTGCTTATACTACAAAAAAATGTTTTTTAATAAAAATAAATGAGGTTTTCGTGTCATATACTTTTTTATTTAAAAATATAAACCTACTTAATTATAATTTATATTTAACTAACTATTCCAATTAATGATAATATTTCTAAGCCACAGACTAACTTAACCATCCTTAAAATGGAAAGCAAGTTTTTTTATGCATGAATAGATACTCAATCGATATGAAAAAAAAAGTGAGTGTTGATCATAGATAATACCTATACACTGGTTAGTGTTGCTAATCGAATCGATAACTATAATATTTCGAATGTTCAATATTTTTTTCGATTTATTATAATAGGCATGTTGATTTCTTTGCTTCAAAAACTGCTGCATAATAGTGGCGTCACTGTTGGCATTTTTCTTTGATTGACTGACTGTAATCTCATTTAATAGTACGAGACGATATAAAATCATCTCTGACTCATCATTAAGGATAAATAATGGCCTAGCTCTTGGTTGTACCTATATAGTGTTATACTTGGACGGATATGCTTCGATAGTGGTACTTGTATAAGTTTTATAGATCATCATTTCAACTTTTGCCAAATCAGACACAAAACTAGGACCTTTATTTTTAAAAATCGTGAAATTGAGGTGGTAAAAGAAAATAGTAAATAAAACATGTATTTTAATAGTAAAATTTTATTACTTTCTCTTATGTGGGCCTTGTTTAGGCATTTTAGGTTTACCAAAAGTTTTTCCTTTTGGCTTCCCTTTCATTGTTTTTCCTTTGCCTTTCTGCATGGATTTGCCATTTTGCAAAGGCTTGCCTTTTTGTACCCTGTTTGCTTCATACCTTAAGCGCTTTGTTGAATTCTTAGATGTGTCAGTGAAGTCATTGGCAAAGTTTGTTTGCTTTTTCCTAGATTTATTGGAATTTTTATTTGAGTTCTTTGCAGGTCTGTCATCATCGTCATCAACAGCTCGTATTCTGCGTTGCTTCTTATTTCGTTTTGCCATTCTTGACTGGAGGAGGGCAACCTGGTCATTAATAAAATGTTTTAGAAAGGTCTTGATTACACATTTAATATTACACAGGGTAATGATGGTCTAGTGCATGGGTTGGCAACCTAGGAGGGTCACAAATGTTATGAGCATAATGATGCGGGCCACAAATGTTATGGGCATATTGATGAGGACCACGAATGTTATGAGCATATTGATGAGGGCCGCAAATGTTATGACTATATTAATGCGGGCCACAAATGTTATGAGGATATTGGTGCAGACCACAAATTCTTTAAGGATATTGGTGTGGGCTACAAATGCTATGAGGAGATTGGTACTGGCTACAAATGTTCAGACCCCTAGTCCAGTGTACAGAATATGAGAGTTGTAATACAGTACTAAAAAGCCTAAATACCTTTTAAAAAAGATTTCCTTCAACATTACTACCTTTTCCTGAAGGAATATCGTAAAAGTACCCTACCAATCTGTAGAATAACATGGTGGGTATAAGCTCCAAACCCTATCTAATAGTAGTGAAGAGGCCTGTGCCCAGATATGAGATAATCACTTATTTATAAAGGGTGGTGGGATCAAAATTTTTATTTTAATAGTGATTATGACAGTGATATTCAATGGACACTATTTAACAAAAGTATTTAACTAATTAAACAGTATTTGCTTACTTCTTTAAGAACTGCTTTCATTCTAATTAATCCCAAAATTTATGTTAAAATAAGTGGTAGGATAACATACCTTCTCCATTTCTCTGCGGACTCTTTCTTCTGCTGAATCCTTTGGAGCATGCTTAGTTTGCTTCTTCTTCTTTTTCTTATCATTTTCATCATCTGAATCATCATCGTGCTTGCGTTTTTTACCCTTACCCTTCTGTAGTTTCTCCGCTAAAAAAAACAACATTTAACAACAAATTGCATTTAGCTGAAATAAATGTCATTCTCATACGTCGCGATTCAATCGAAATATAGGGAAATCCAAAATTCTTTTAATTGAATTTTTAAACTAAAATATTCATGAAACCAACACATCCATCCAAATATTTTAAGATAAGACAAATTATACCTTTCCCAGGGTGTTGAGTTAGAGCTAATCTTTCTTTCTCTACTCGTTTCTCTTTGGGAGTCTGGAACCAATCGTGCTGACGTTGAGTCTCGATCTTGGTACCATCTTCTTTTTTGATAGCCTTCTCAAGTTTAGAGGTTTGGTTTTCCATCTTCTTCAATTGCTTCTCGGCATATTCTTCGTCTAAAATTGCCGCTGTGAAAGAGATTTTTTTTTAGATTATTTGAAAACATACAGTTCACAATTTTTTTTAGGTATGTGTTATTGTTTAGCTAAGTTCATTAATAACTGAATCTCACCAATCTCCGGTTCCAGTCTATTGAGTTTCTCCCTATACTTAGCCACAATGTCAGGAGGGACTTGTCTGGATTTAACAGGTCTCTTAGCCCGACGTACAATTGCTTTAACTAGGGCGCGTTCTCCTTCTCCTGCCAATGAAACTGACACCCCCGCACGACCAGCACGAGCTGTCCTACCCACCTAAAATTATCAAATGGTAAATATTTATACAATTTTTGATATCCGTGAAATCGAAATTCCGCATCGTATAATTCTTGTCTTAATCACTTTACTTAACTAACTGTTAAGAATGTGTTAATACGAGAGGTATAATGTCTGATTTCATCAACATTCCTTAAAGCATAGCATAGTGGATACTTTAGCAATAGAAACAATTTTCATAAGTGGCTCCTAAATGCTGTTAAGGAACCCATAATCAAAAACACGACAGATTATACTAGTTACATTGAACTGGGGTCTTTTGGTACCACCATTCGGATTACGCGTAATTTTTGATGCTTAAAGCCGGAAAGGTAAAACCAACAAAGTTGGAGAATATTTAAATTTTGAGAAATTATTTAAACACGATGAGGTTCCAGTGAAGCGCCTTTCCTTTCCAACAATAAAAAACAATCTTTTTGTACTCGTACATCATAGTGAAATCTAGCTATAGAGCGGGTGTTTTATTAACAAACAAAAAAAACAACTCTAAATCAAACATTTATAGTCTGGTTTCAAACAATCATTGTAGAACTTACCCTGTGTATATAATGTTCTAAGGTAGCGGGTAGTGTGAAATTAAGTACAGTTTTAACACCCGGGATATCCAAACCACGTGCTGCTACATCAGTAGCTACCAGCACATCCACTAGCTCCTCTTTAAAACGCTTTAAGGAGTCCAAACGCTGCGGCTGATTCAAAGCACCGTGCAATTCAGCTACCTAATGGAATGTTTTCTTATTTTCATTAAAAGTACAAAATGCGGGCATAATGTTTTGTGCGTTATTTATCTATTATGTGTTAAATAAATGTTTGTAATGTATTATTCTGTATCATTTGTGAGATATACTATCTTTATTAAAAGTCAGTAATTAAAAGACTCCTCAATTATAACCATACAAAAAGTAAATATGCTTAGATAACAACGAAGACACGGTACATGCAATAAACGAGGAATTTGGCTGTCTATGCGCGTGTGATTGGGTTTGTTTGACTGCCTCGCTGGCGTAGTGGTGCGAGTAGTCGCCTTGCTAGCAGAGGTCCCGGGTTCAATCCCCGGCAGGACCTGTATGGTGGGAGGCTTCGGGCGTGTCTAATTACCACCCTACCAGCAAAGACGTACCGCCAACACAAAGAGATTTGTATTCCGGTATGATGCAGTGTAGAAGCCGTAAGGGGTATATCGCCTCTTACCAGCGTGCTTACATCTTAGACTGAATCATCACTTACCATCAGGTGAGATCACCAGAGTCAAGCGCTAAACTGTCGGCAAAAAAATTTGTTTGAACGGATGTGGGTATGTTTCGATGGGTGTGCTTGCGTATGGATATGTATAGAGGGTGTATTTGTGAGTGTTACATTCTTCGTAACTACCCACCTTAATTCCCAAGAGTCCCAAAGCGACATGCAGCCGATGCGCCTGCTTCTTGGTCTGCACGAATATGACAGCTCTGTCGCGAAACGTACGGCAAACTAACGCGGCCAGTATGGCTTCCCGATCTGATTCGCGTTCTTTACGAATCCTATCCAAAAATAAGAGTAGTAAGGTAAGGTTAAGTAGCACCCTTTCAACCCGCCACTGCTGGACACAGGCCTCCTTACTCATAGTATAAGAGCATAGACTCTCCACGTAGGGATGTCGGAAATGCAATAAAATATCAATATATATAATATCGATATATTTTTAAAACATCAATATCGATATAAATATTAAGTTGCCAACTTAAAATCCAAATTATAAAACAGCAAGTCCAGTCGACGAAAACTAAAAATACATTGAATATAATTTGTAACAAAGGGAGTATAAAAAGAATTCATTCTTAGGATTTTTTATTCTTCGAAAAAAAATATCGATTTTCATACCTTTTCCATACATGGAATTTTATATCGATATATCATAGTATTAAATATCGATATATTATAAACCCTGCAATACTACCAGAACATACAGGTTTCCTCGCGATCTAGTCCTTCATCAAAAGGCAAAATGATGGATTGGAAAGAACAATCAAGCGCGTAAGTTTGATTTATATATAGAGAAGTTTCTGTAAACGAGTATTCAGGACTCCGTGTAGAATCCGTTAATAGCTGTAATTCTAAAGATCAGCATAAAAGAGATATATCGAAAGCAAATCTCACAGATTATTTTAGTTTTTTGTATCTGCATATGCAATTATGTCAATTAACTGTGCTGTTCCTGTTAAACGTTTTATGTGAGATTTCAATGAAATGAGTGATAAAAGTATTTTAATAACGATGAAAAACTTTGTCAAGCTATTTATATATAGAGACAGTGTGAAGTAAGGAAATAGGGATCCTCACCTAACAAACTCCTGTCTCAAATTGAATGCTACATCCTTATTAGAGTCTAGGAACAATTTCACGGGTTTATTCAAAGAAACCGCTGCCAAGTCCTTCACTTCATCACTCATGGTCGCCGAGAACAACATAGTTTGCCTTTTGGGTGAACACTGACGGATGATTTCCTTCATTTGCTCAGCGAAGTATTCATCGAGCATTCTAAAAGAAGAAAATATCTTTATTTATGGGCTTACGAAACAAACTTCAGAACATAAAAAAATTACATAACAACAAGATGAAATAGTAGGCAAACATTTATGTGATATACCTGATATTTTTATTTAAAATGACGGTACAATGAAATTTAAAAAAGAAACGTGTTTTTAAAATGTTTTTGTAAAATTTCATTGCACTCATAATTTCTTATAGAGATGACTGTTTTCTTAAAAAGAATTTACTGAAATTTTTTAAAGAATAATTCAAAAATCACAAAAAATGGTAGATAAGAAATATAATTTTAAAAGTATATTTTTACACTGAAGTTTTACTATATATATAAATATATATTGCTGTTTGTTAGTCTAAAATTAAACTTATTAAAACTCCAGAACGACTGGACTACTTTGGTTTATTTAGGTTTTGAGTTATTTGTGAAAGTTTAAAAGGTGAGTTAATATGAAAAAAATGTTTGGAATATAGTAAAAACAACAATTCCGCTTTGCCTCCGAAACTATGTCTACCTGTCAAACGAAAAAAACGTTTAGAAATCAATTACGTTCAAAAATAGATCAGAAATACAATTAAATTTGAAAGAATACTTTTTTTTGTTTTGACATTTGACATTGACAACTAACAATTTCTGATCGCAACTATAATATTTTACCGACTTTGGCGGGAATCTGGACGTAAAGGTCGCATTTACTTTATTACGAATTCTTTTTATTCCGGTTAAAGTTGAAACATTCTGCAATTATCATTCAGCTTTATTATTTATTAATACTAAGGCGGTAAGATAATATAGCAATTAGAGCATCTTAAATAAATTATATATAGCTAACCTGTCAGCTTCATCCAATACTAGTACTTCTATGGAGTGCAACCCGAAAGATGGGGTGTTCCTGATGTGGTCTATGAGACGTCCAGGAGTTGCTATTACGATATCCGGGTTGTGACGTAACACACTTTCCTGTACAATAAACACAATGTAAAAATTACGTGTGTGTGAGTATCTGTGATTGTGGTACTGTTATAGTGTAACATTAGACACAAATACAATATTATATATCTTTTAGCGCTTGACTGTGATCTCACCTGATGGTAAGTCATGATACAGTCTAAGATGGAAGCGCGCAAATCTGGGTAAGAGGCGATATACCCCTTATGGTTTCTACACAGCATCGTACCGGAACACAAATATTTTTGTTTGGCAATGTCTTTGCTGCTAGTGTGATAACTAGCCTCTAGACTCAGACAAAGTATAAAATACAATTTTCTAAATTCGCTCTACCGGGGATCGAACCTGGGACAATGAAAACAAAAATAAAGAGACAGATGGATACACAAAAACTTCATAAGCAGAGTACATCAATAACAAAAAGTGGTGTTGATCAAATCATATAGTATATAATTATTAGAATAACGTTCATTTAAGACTTGTTTATAATAATACTTTAAGTATATCTCTATCGCTAGTCTCACCTATCTCTATTTATTGTTTATGTACGCATTTTAATAACCAATAAACAGACTGTAAGATACTGGTTCTATAATAATTCTAACTCATTATTTTATGTTTTTTTTCCATTTGCATAATAAAGAACTTTTAATATAATATATATGTCGGCGAATAAGAGAGAAGGAGCATAAAGCATAGGGGCGTAGGGTTCTCCGCCGACATCGTCATTAATGGCATCCATAATTTCCATACTGTGGGCGTCGGTGGGTAATGTTGGTGCAATCAAACACTTTATTAATTAACTCAGATTATAATGTACAATCAGTTAATGTTCCCGATATCAATGTACATCATCATCATCTCAACCGATGGACGTCCACTGCTGGACATAGGTCTCCTCCAAGGATTTCCACAATACCCGGTCTAGTGCGGTTTGCAACCATCGGCTTCCGGCGACCCTTTTCAGGTCATCTGTCCATCTGGTGGGGGGTCTACCAACGCTGCGCTTACCGGTACGCGGCCGCCACTCCAGTACCTTGGGACCCCAACGTCCATCGGTTCGCCTAGCTATGTGCCCTGCCCATCGCCACTTCAGCTCGGCGACTCTTCGAGCTACGTCGGTAACTCTTGTTCTTCTGCGAATCTCTTCGTTTCGGATTTGATCCCGAAGAGATACTCCTAGCATAGCTCGTTCCATCGCCCGCTGTGTGATCCTGAGCTTCCTAATAAGGCGCATAGTCATTGGCCATGTTTCGCAACCGTAAGTCATCACTGGCAACACGCACTGTTCATATAATTTTGTTTTTAGACACTGAGGAATGTTCGACGAAAAGATTTGACGCAATTTTCCGTACGCAGCCCATCCGAGTTGGATTCGGCGGTTAACCTCTTTCTCGAAATTTAATCTGCCCAACTGCACTGAGTGCCCGAGGTAGATATACTCATCAACTATTTCGAGTACAGAGTTTTCAACTATTACTGGGTGGGGCAGCACATGAGAGTTTGACATGACTTTCGTCTTGCTCATGTTCATTTTGAGGCCCACCTGCTGGGATACCCTGTTGAGGCTTTCGAGCATAGCATTAAGGTCTTCCAGAGACTGTGCCATAATGACTACATCGTCAGCAAAGCGTAAATGTGTTATGTACTCGCCGTTTATATTGATGCCATATCGGTTCCAATCCAAGAGCTTGAAGATATCCTCCATTGCAGCAGTAAAAAGCTTCGGAGAAATAACGTCTCCTTGCCGTACTCCACGCTGTAAATGGATTGGTCTCGTGTTCTGGTCTTGTATACGGACTGACATCGTGGCGTTTTCATACAAGCATTTTAGAACCTCTATGTAACGGTAGTCGATTCGGCATCTTTGGAGCGACCTTAAGACTGCCCATGTTTCCACCGAATCAAAGGCTTTCTCATAGTCCACAAACGCTAAGCAAAGTGGCTGATTATACTCTTCGGACTTCTGTATAATCTGCCGCAGCGTGTGGATGTGGTCTATGGTACTGAACCCTTTTCGGAAACCGGCTTGTTCCGGAGGCTGGAAGTCGTCAAACCTACGGGCGAGACGATTCGTGATGACTCTCGAAAACAACTTGTAAATGTGGCTTAATAGCGAAATGGGCCTGTAATTCTTCAACAGAGTGTTGTCACCCTTTTTGAAGAAAAGAACCACCATGCTAGTTTGCCAAGCTTTTGGCGTTATTCGCTCGTCAATGACGGAATTGAACAATTTCTGAAGGACTTTCAGTATCGGTTTACCACCCGCTTTCAGCAGTTCTGTTGTGATTCCGTCATTGCCTGGAGCTTTATTATTTTTGAGTTGTTTGAGAGCCATACTAATCTCGTATAGGCTGACGTCCGGGATATCTTCCGTGTAATGCCGGGTCAATTTGGCTCTAGGATCCTTAGCCTGATCATCAGCAGGCTTGTGTGTGGATGTATATAACTGTCCGAAGAACGTCTCCACTTCCCTCAATATATGGGATTTGGACAAAATGAGTTCACCATTGTTATTAGTCATACGCGTGAGCTTGCTTTTACCAATAGCCAAATCTCTTGCGAATACTTTTGAGCCCTTGTTCTGCTCAATGGTTTCCTTTATCCGGTTTGTATTAAAGGTTCGCAAGTCTCGGGTTTGTGATCTGGAAATTTGCCTATTGATTTCTCTATATCTAGAAGCATCCACGGAAGACTGTAAGCTCATTTTGTTTCTTTCGTCCATAAGTTCGAGAGTGTGTTTAGAGAACTTATTACTTCTTTTCGTACGGTGCGTCTTGAAAAACTTAGACCCGACCGTATGGACAGTTTCTATGAGCTTGTTGTTCAGATCGTCCACTGAATTGCAATCGGATAGGCAATCGAAGCTGTTCTTCAATTCGAGCTGAAACTTTTCTGGGTTTTGAATATGAGATCTAGTGGGTCGGAGCGTGGATTTCATTAGTTTGAACCTTTCTAGCTTTATGCTTAAACTTAGTGTGCCTCTCACCATTCGGTGATCGCTTCCAGTTTTTACCGTATTAATCACAGAAACATCACTAAAGATCTGCCGCTTAGTGGACATAATGAAATCGATCTCATTTCTAGTGGATCCGTCGGGGCTTAACCAGGTCCATTTACGTTGTGGACGTTTTTTGAAGAAGGAATTCATCATATAGAGTCCTTCCTTCTCCATGAAATCAACCGTCATTTGTCCCCTGTGGTTTCTCAGCCCGTACCCAAATTGCCCAATCCTCATTTCTGAACCGTTTCGTTCTCCTAGCTTAGCATTGAAGTCCCCCATAACAACGTTGTAGTATGTCTTTGTGGCATGTATGGCACTAGAGATATCCTCATACATGGTTTCTACGTCCTCGTCGGAGTGTGTAGATGTTGGGGCGTATACTTGGATTACCTTTAGAGAGTATCGTTTTGATATTTGAAGTATCAAGTAAGCTACTCTGTTAGACACGCTTCCTACTTCAACAACGTTGTTAGTGAGGGCTTTGTGGACGAGAAAACCAACACCACCTTGGGACTGGTGTTCGCCCTCCCGGTAGTAGAGCAAATTGCCGGATTTGAGAGTAATCGCGTCCTCACCGTCTCTTCGGACCTCGGACAATCCCACAATGTCCCATCTCAATTTGCTCAAAGCTTCTTCCAGCTCAATGATCTTTTCGTCCTTCCTCAGTGTTCGCGCGTTATAGGTTGCCAGGTTAAGTCGTCGGGGTTGGCAGCGGAATCTCTCCCGGGGATTCTTAGCACCCCCTGCCTCACCGTTACCCGAACTGCTGCCAAGATCGGGAATAGTGAGGCTACCGGGAACTAGGGGCCGCGGCTGTGTATTTTGTATCATGGAGGGATGTGCCAGTAATCACCACGCTTGGCAGGCGGGTTGGTGATCGCAGAGCTGACCCTATCGCACCGATAACGCTGCTGCCCGTTATCGGTCAGGAGCATTTGAGCCAACTAATGAATGGTTATACCGCCATTATCGGTCGCCAGAGCCTCGTCGGTTAATCAGCAGGGTGTACCGCGGGCAGGTGAGGTTGGCAATTGAAGAGACTGACTGGGCTACGTCTCTCCCTTACTCCCCAATGTACACAATCAATGTACACAAACTCATTAATAATAATAGCTAGGAACGCGACAGTTTCAAAAGTCGATCGCACCGGCGGGTCCTCTCCCGAGAACTCCCGAGAGGCGCGCGCCGGATCGTCACTTATTGACTTTGCCCACGCTGATAGACAGATGGCGTCAGCGTTCCACAGACTATTGCACTCCTATATGTATAGTGTTATTGTTTAACTTTTTTATCTTGTAATCTTTATTTCTCAACTATTTAAGTTCAAACCATTTTAAGGGTAATAAATGAATAGATCATTCAGTATAGTTTACATACACCATGGTCTTACCTGGTATTTGACATCTAGACCTCCTACAGATAAACCAGTTGTGACTGAAGTGTGCTGAGACAACTGCCTTGTTACAATGTGTACCTATAAAGACATTTTATTACATTTTTTGTGTATTTATTTCTTTTGTGTGTGAGGTATCAACATATATATGAGAGATATCTATTGACTAATAACGATATCTCTGGAACCATAAGGCGTAGAGACTTGAAATTTGGTAGGAATATTCCTTTTGCCCAGTGGTCAGCTAAGAACGGATTTTAAGCCATTCTACCTGCAATTAGGTAATTAAAAAAATTCAAACTTTTCCATTTATAAAAAGCTTTACATTTACAAACTATGTCTTATATGGTATGTAAAACTTGGTTAGCATTTTTGACGTAATGGAATCTATCAAAAGTAAATTTTAGGAAATTCCACCTTCAAAGGGCAGTTCGGGTATGTGTCTTATTTGTAAAACAATTTGCCTGTTTTAATGAAAATGCTACCAAAAACATTCCACGCAGAAGTCGCGGGTTTAGCTAGTATTTATATATATAAATAGCATATAAGAAGTAGAAGCTCAGGTTCAATCTTTAGCCAATTGAAAACGTTTCCAAATTCAACTGTAAAGCTGGAAAAATATTTATAACACATCAGAAGATTATAATCGTTTACCTGATAATAAATGATTTTTTAAATCATTTTTGAAGCAGGCCGACATGATGATACACTAATTTAGTAATCAAACTCAAATAGCATCTGTAATGTGATGTCGTAACAAACATATTTTTGTGCGCTTAAATAACAAACGCTGGCTAAACCTCACAAGATAGGTCATATTAATTTATTTATATATCTTTATTGCACACATTCTTAAATAAAACAATTTTGAAAAGTTACATTATACAGATTAAGAATTTAGTACGAAAGTGTGCAAAGGCGGTCTTATTGCTGTTAGCAATCTCTTACAGGCAACCCTTGACGAAGGGAATTAATTAAATGGAACGCGGAGAATTGCGCAAAATTGATATATCGGGGCAATAACGTCAACATTTACACCAATTACACCTACAGCTAACTACACCTTTATCCTTTTCTTTATATTGTATATTTTTTTTGTCATATCTTTTACGTATGTATTTTCAATGTGTAGATATATATTTAACAAATGTCTTACATAGTTATAAACCAAAATTTCTTTTTATATATTATATTTAAGTTTCTAGTGCTGTTCTGCCCTATTATTCATATTAGACTGCTTCATAACATAATATGGTTGTCCGGAAGAGATTGCTTGTAGCAATAAGACCGCCTTTGCACACTCTGATTATAGTAATAAGCATCTTAGTTTATATGTCTTTTTATTTTGTGTGCAATAAAGTTTTTTCTCTCTCTCTCATCTATTACCTGGAATATATGTAATAAAATATCGAATGTTACCTGAGCACCCAGTTCCCGGGTAGGCACTAAAACCAATACTCTGGTAATCCTTTCCCCTCCTGCTTTGTACAGCAGTCTTTCCAGTATAGGCAGCATGTAGGCAGCTGTTTTACCTGTGCCCGTCGCTGCACAAGCGCATATATCTTTGCCTGTATGGAATAAAATATTATTATACATCAAACTATAATAAAAAAGTTCTGATTCCAATCAAAATAAGATAAAATAATTAATTTATGTAAATGATTGTTTTCAAACTTTATATATTTAGTTATTATGTAACTGTATATGTTTCTATAATAAACTCCCACAAGACGTTCTAAAGATGTCAAATAATAAATTCAAAGTCTTTGTTAAATGAAAGTTGATAGAAAAATCGTATTATAATTTGCAAGATTACGTAGACGATATAAACGTGGGAGTGAACGCATTGCTCTAATTTGAATTATAATATTGTAAACTAGTATGATATTGTAATGATGATGGTAACAAAAAACAAATACAAAATACCCGTTTGAGTTTGTTGTGGGCTCTTCTCATTTTCTTAATTTTACATTTTAAGTCGTTCTTAAGTACCATCATCAGACGTACATTGGAATTAGAGTGAGGAAAAAATATTATTTGTCGATTCAAAAGTGCTGTAATATGCCTACTTGAATAAAGATATTTTGATTTCATTTATTTATAATTTATGAACTAGCAACATAATTACATGTTAGAACTACAACTGAAGCTATTCATAATTATACTTATAGCTAGTTACATCATATACCTAAAATCTAATATGAAAACTTAAATACTAATAAGAGAATAACAACAATACAAATGCGAGCCCCTTCGACAGATCACACTGCCGAAGATTACCGATTCAGGATCAAACAAAATGCCACCAGATTTTTCACCCAGCGCTCCGCCGTCTACTTGTCACCAGACGAGGTTATAAGTACGCGATGGAACTGTTTTCAGCAAAAACGTTTACGCCGAATTGGCCTTCTATTATGTCGCTTTTACGACTGGCACGCGGACACCATTGTGACAAGTAAACGACGTTGGTTGATTCTTTATTTGTAAATAAGTGCGTCCTACGATTGGCGTTCTATTATTTGCCAATCACAGGGTTTACATTAATTGCACAAACAACTTTTTTCTAGGAAATAACAATCATACAAATATATATATGCTAAAGTCAACAAGCATTTTCTCTATACGTTTTACTAGTATTTATATATCAACTCAAAGTTAACAACATATATAATACTCCTATACGAAAGCGAAAGATTCTAAATTAAATAAAATATACTATTATCTAAACGAAGGGGAATAGGCGCGAACAACAAAAATATAAAGCTAAAAAAAAAGGAATAACCAAAACAAAGTGAATCTTGTTCTTATATATATACACAAATTTCGTTAAAACTATCCAATTGTAGTTGTTAGCCTTACCCTAATATCTTTAACAAAAGCAAATCACCAAATATGTAAATTTATTATCCTTTGTCTCTTTGTCTATGATTTATATACAATAAAATATAAATGTTTTATATACATTAGAGAAGAATTAATCATAGACTAACCAAAAAGTACACAGACAGGCAATCAAGCAGGCCACATAATAATGTTAAGGACAAATTAATTTTCGTAATTAAATTTTAATTTAGTCATTGACAAAAACATTTATGATAATTTTGTGTTTATGTACTAATGCATTAGTAATATTATACATACCCATTAAGGCAATTGGTATTGTAGCAGCTTGTACTGGTGTAGGATGTACATAGTTGAGACTACCAATAGCCTTCAATAGTGGTCTGGAGAGATTCATCATATAAAAAGATGCTTGTTCATCATAAGGTGGTGGTTCCTCAAAGAAATCAGAGTCATATTCTATCCGTGCACCTTGATCCTCATCTTTTTGTAGCTCCTGTAATATCAAGACATTTCTATTTTTAATTAAAACCAAGTTGATTGACACTGAGACATGTTCAAGTCTTGGCTGGACAAATTGAGAAAATCCATATTCTAACTTGTCTCAACTCTTTTTACTATATTACCTACTAGCTGAACCCACAACTCGGACTTGGAATGTTTTTTGGGTAGCATTTTCATTAAGTAAAAAAGTAAGTAGCAGCCCATTAACGTCCCACTGCTGGGCTTTGGGCTCCTCACTCCAAGGAGCGAGGCTTTTTAGAGCATAGACCCACCACGCTGATCCACTGCGGATTGGTAGGCATAGTACACAAGTGCACTCTCTATTCCTTCACTCTCATAGTCTGATGTGAGGGGAATCCGACACGACCAGAGAGAGGTCAGACGCAGGACCGACGACTTAACGTGCTCACCGAGGCACGGGGGTGGATCACACCGCCAACTTCTCAACTTCGGGCAAATGTTGAGAAAATCTTAATAGAAAACCCAATATTGATTTTTGAATTGACCTGACCTGGGACTCGAGCCCAGGACCTCATGCCTGTATTCGAACATGCCAACCACTAGACCAATGAGGTATTTTCATTAATTTATGCAAAAGTCTCTACCTTCTCTCTACTCAAAAGTCTTACCAAATTTCAAGTCTCTACGCCTTATGTGATGAGTCAATAGTTAACTTCTTCGTAAACCCCCTTGCGCGCGGAATTTCGCAAAATCCGTTCTTAGCTGACCTCTACTCGTCAAAAGGAATATTCCTACCAAATTTCAAGTGTCTACGGCTTGTGGTTCCAGAGATATTGTGATGAGTCAATAGATACCTGGACAACTCTTATATATATAGATATTACCCCTTAATAAGTTAGCACATTTCTTTCTTAGATTGTAGATCACATTAACAGATTATTGTACACTAGATTATCACATTATATAATTTGTGAAAAATATTTTGTAACTTTTAAAAATTTGCTTTTGAAACTTTTGTATCTACATATTAAGTTTTTATCACATGTATCACACCTATTAAGTATGTAATATTAATTTTATTTGTTAATTTCTCATGACATGAATTTTTTTTCTTTTGCGAACAAAAGATCTTAAAAATAAATTCTCTAAATATCATATAATTTGTAGATACATAAAAAAAGGTTTACTTATGACAATATTTATTACCTCCTTCAGTTTTTGTTTCTTTGTCAACTTCTTTTCCTTTGTTTTAATTTCATCCTTCTTGAGTTCATCGTCAGATATTTCTAATTCATCTATGTCTATATCTAGAATATTGAAAAGTAAATAAATTACATAATCCTTACTAATATTCAAAAATCAAAATCAAAAATATCTATATTCAAGCAGGCATGTTACGGCACTTTTGAATTGTCAAATTATATATTTTTTTCCACACTCTGATTCTAATATATGTCTGATGATGGTACTCAATAACGGCTTAAAATCTAAAGTTACGAAGATTCCTTCGCACACTGATCCGAGAAGAACCCACAACAAACTTAGTCAGTTATTATTTTTTTTTTGGTTACCATCATCATTACAATATCATATTAGTGTACTATATTTTATTTAAAATTAGAGCAATTCATTCACTCCCAGGAGTTACTATCGTCTAGGTAATCTTGCAACTTATAATATGATTTAAACTTTCAACTTTCTCTTAACAAATACTTTGAATTTATTGATTGACATCTTTAGAATGTCTTTTGAGAGTTTATTATAGAAACATATACAGTTACTCTTTAATGAGTATTGTTGATTATTAGAAATGTGAAAGTAATTCTGTGCTTTCACACCAAAACTACTAGAGCTTGAGAAAAGTACTCTAACAACAGTCATTCTTATATAAACCTAGAAAATAAGTTTATTCAATCTAAATAAAGGATGTAAAATACCAATCCGCATAAGTCTTATTTCTAAAATAAGAAGTCTAAATTGTTAAAAATTACACCAGAAAATGTTATTCCACATGAAAGAAGTTGTGGGCACAGCTAGTGATAAATATGTATAACATTATCATTAGATGTTAATTTTTTTTCTGGATCAATGTGTAAAAGGATAAATATATATTCAGCATTTAAAAATTTTCTTAACTATATAGGTATACAGCTAAGCAAATGAACAGGTATAAATAATTTGTTCAATAGTACTAGACACCTGGTGCAAATAAAATGATCTTACTTAAACTTTTAAATCACTCATACAAAATGAATACATAACAATAAAGTTATTTGTATATACCAACCTTTTGCATCACCTTCTGAATCTGTATCCATATCAATATTTCCTTTCACTTGTGCTTCTGCTCTTTTTTGCTCAATTTTTTGGTCCAGGGTCCTTTTTACATTTCTACGCACATATTTCCCTAGATCATTCCATGGATCCTGTAAAATATGTCTTTATATCAGTTTTAATACTTACATTGATAAGAACAAAGCAAAAATATTTGTTAAACAGTTAGCAGTAATTTTGAGTTTGAGTAAGCATTAAGTTTGCTACAAAGGCTTCCAGGTTTGGATTCTGGTAGGGTATTTTTCAATTTGTCTGAGTCTGGAAAGGAGGGAGGTATAAGCTTTGATTAATTGCCATCCCACCAACAAATTTGCGCTCCAATACAATGTTGTCTAAAACCTACTAGAGGTAAAATCACCTCTTACCAGGTCAGCATACTTCTATCTTAGACTGTATCATCACTTACCACTAGATGAGATAGAAGTCAAGCTCTAACTTGTCAGCAATTAAAAATTATAACCCAAATCTTGTACAGCAATAATCATATGCTTGTCACATGTAAAAAGTAGTGACCAATGATTAATTAAATAAAAAAAATTGTAATGTTATGAATAAGGAAAGTTTTTCTCAAATTTTAGTAAGAAACGTGAGAAAAGACACATTCTGTCAATTAAAATTAGTATTCTAGGGTTATATAAATGATGTTAAAAATAATCACAGTTAATTTTGCTTTATCATTTTAAAATACATTATCATATACTATTAATACTGAGCTGATGTCACTTTAATTCACAAAAAGCAGCTACTGTTAAATCTATCTATACACATATTCACCTTATTATATTCTTCCACTGAACTCACAAACTTAAAACCTGGATCAAAGTCAGCTTTCCTTTTTTCTTTTTGCTTTGTTGGTTGATACTGAAAAATACAATCAGGAATTTTAGTTTCATATTTTCAAAAGTTGCTAGTAGTATAATTTTTCTTACTCTGAACTGCTATTTGTTATTGTAATATTTTATCTTCATTATTATTTTTTTATTTTTTGACACTGACAATCAATGTCTGATTAAGCAATTGTTATGCAGGATTTCAAAAATATCTGTATAAAATACCAAATTTGCTATAAGGTTCTTGAAACAACGAAGGCACAGAAAAAAACCATAACTCCAAAAATAATAAATTGAAACAACGAACGCATCAAGTCTTATAGAATGACAATCAATTCACAATAAAAATTACGAAGTTATATCATAAAAATGACAATATTTTGTTAATTGTTGAGAAGATTGTATAGAATATACATCATGCCTATTAGGGATACAGGTATAATTTATATAACTTGTGGAATTAATAGTCTTTCGTCTTTTATAACCATACCTCTTCTTCTTGGTCAGATTCTTCAGAAAAATCTTCTACTTCTACACCGTCTTCAATAGTTTTTATCAAACCAGGATACCCTGCTACCTCCATTATAATATTTAAGGAGGTTTAGTTTTAATAGTGTTTCATTTACAGAGTTTTGTATAAAATGTACACAGGTAATGTCTAAATATAAAAACAATTCCGGTTAGGTTAGCTTTCAAAAACACATGTTTACATTTAGTCATTTGGCTTTTGACCATAGTCTATATAGACTTGAAACCATAGATCACATAATGGATGGGATGGGAGTATGGCATAATCGACTAAACATGATTATTTATACATTTATTCAAATTTTATTGCACACAAACCGAGCCATATACAAATTGAACTTTCTTAAAGTGTAAGTTTCTTAATTAAGTGCGCAAAGGATTATTAATTTGTCTGTGCTTTAAAAAATTAAGAACTTTCTGAGAGTAGAGTGAAATGGTATGGTATACTACTGGTTAAATCACTGGTGTTATGCGGTTTTTGGTATGCATTTTAAATATACCCAGAACTCTTAATTAATTCCAAGATTTTAGTTTACGAATGGGTACATTTCTACTTTACAACGGAACATCTGGGCATAGGCCTGTTCGCTCATAGAAGAGAGTTTTTAGAGCAACTCACCATGATGATTGTTGATGTTCCTTTGGGTGATAAGATAAACATATTTCAAAATCGCTACGGGGAAATGTGGGTTGCTTCATGATGTTTTTCTTTACAGAGCGTCACAATACCTTAGTAGTGATTATAAAAGCGATAAACGGTATGAGATCAGGTAAGGCTGCTGAGTATGACAGAGTATCAGTCGAGATGCTGAAGACTGGCCGCGGTAAAAAAAAGCAGTACAGCTGAGCTGCCACAAGCAGCTCAGCTGCACTGCTTTTTTTTTCAATATATGCTGGGAGAAAGGTCAAGTCCCAAGAGATTGGAGCAAGGCCGTAATTGTCCCTCTATATATAGGAAATGGGTCACAGCTGGAGTGCAAAAATTACCGCGGTATCAGCCTTCTTAGTGTCGTCGGCATTGTATGCAAAGATATTGATTGTAAGGGTGATTAATGAAACTGATGAGAAAATATGGGACGTGCAAGCGGGATTTAGAATAGGAATGGGGTGTGCGGATCAGGTCTTTTCTTTACGGTGCATAACTGAAAAATGTTTGGCTAAACACCAAAAAGTTTATTGCGCGTTCGTAGATTTAGAAAAGGCCTATGATCGAGTGGTGAGGAATGAGCTGTGGTCCACGTTATCTACGTATGGGGTGAGCGGTTGCCTGATCCAAGCATTGAAGTCTCTCTATGAGGGTTCTGGTGCTTGTGTCAGAATAAACGGGGCGTACACGGAGTGGTTTCCTCTCGAAAGAGGTGTTCGACAGGGATGTGTTGCGACACCATGGCTGTTCAACCTATTCATGGATAACTGTTTGACAGATTTAAAAGAAAGTATGTATGCGTTAAGAATGAATGAATTACTCATCAAATGTTTACTCTACGCCGATGATCAAGTGATACTTGCGTCATCCGCTAATGAGCTACAGAAAGTTTTGACGGCCTCGCTGGCGCAGTGGTGCGAGTATTCGCTTTGCTAGCGGAGGTCCCAGATTCGATCCCCAGCAGGACGAATTTAGGAAATTGTATTTTCTAATTTGTCTGAGTCTGGACTGGTGGGAGGCTTCAGCCGTGGCTAGTTACCACCCTACCAGCAATAACGTACCGCTAACAAAGAGATTTGTGTTCCGGTACGATGCTGTGTAGAATCCGTAAGGGGTATATCGCCTCTTAACAGATTAGCGCGCTTCCATCTTAGACTGTATCATCACTTACCATCAGGTGAGATCACTGTCAAGCGCTAATCTGACAGCAATAAAAAAGAAGATGGTAAATATTATGAATAAAGCTTTGAAAGGGAAAGGAATGGAAGTGAATGTAAACAAAACGAAAGTTATGCTTTTTAAAAGAGATGAATCTATGATGATTGGCAATATTGTGATTGATGCGGAACAATTGGAAGAGGTGAAAGAATTTGTATACTTGGGATCTAAATTTACAAAAGATAGAACTTGTGAAAGTGATATTGAAAGGAGAGTGAATGCAGGGAGTATGGTAAATGGTGCCCTGCGCGCGTTTATGAATAGCCAGAGAGTGTCTCAAAGGACCAGACTGGCTGTGCATGCAGGATTGTTGGTGGCAACACTTATGTATGGTAGTGAAAGTTGGGTATGGCAGAAGAATCACAAAAGTAAAATAAATGCAGTAGAGATGAGAGCGTTGAGAAGTATGTGTGGATTAAAACTGAGCGACAGAGTAAGAAATAGTGTGGTAAGAGAACTTTGTGGTATAAAAGAAGATGTAGTGACTGAAATTGAGAAAGGTATGCTTAGATGGTTTAGGCATGTAGAGAGAATGAATTAAAGGAGACTGACAAAAAGGATTTATGAGTCAAGAGTGAATGCGAAAGTTGGAAGGAGAAGACCGAGGCGAACGTTCCTGGACATTATAAATAAGGGCCAAGTGAAGAGTACTCTAAACCGATGAACTTGTATGAAAGGGTTAATGAGAATGAAAGAAACGAAGGGGATATGCAAGGATCGTGGCAAGTGGAGAAATGTTGTCTCTGACTACCCCTATGGGAATGAGGCGTGATGCTATGTATGTATGTACTTAGTGGTATTTGCCCAGGGTTCGAACCCGCGGCTTAGTGAATATTCAAATACACTGATACGCTTTTTTTTACTGGAATTTGTTTACTAAAATCTCTAATTTGTCAAGTATTGAGGTGTACTTATTTAACTATTTACATGGTAACTATCGATATTTACTATCGATAAGTTGTAACCTTATTTTAGTGTCGTATTGAACCAATGAATCAGTTTCGTGGTTTTGGTTTACTTAATGTCATTTTCATTTATGATTTATTTTAGGCTCCAGCCGTTGTAGATGCTATGATATAAGTAAATTAATATTTAGCAAGGTTAATTCAACAAAAATGGCTGAACAGTTATTAGTTCACGATGATATCAAACTGTAAGTAACAATGTTTAGTATTAATTACATGCAAATGTTAATTACATTAGAACAATATCGAAGTTAATCACGACAAATTGTAGTGTTGTCATTTTCTTAGTCGTTTCCTATTAAATTAGGTATATTTTTCGTAATTTTTAAAAGTTTAAATTGTATTGACACAATATTATATCAATATAAGTCTGCATATTAGTAGTAAATATTAGAACTCAATTAAAATTACTGGATAACATGCATTTTCTTTAAAAAAATCATTTTTATGCTATACATACTGCCTCAAATACTTTAGGAAACTATTATTAAGTAGTAAAAAAACCTCAGAGTTATGTCATACTTGTTATGTTATCATTTGTTTAATAGATAAATCAAAGCTGTATTAACCTAGAGTTGCTATTCATTTAATGTTGTTGATTTTTATGTTTTAAAAATGTATATAGAATGTCTAGCAGAAGTAGTAGCCTCTTATTCATATCCCACTCTTAGGCACTGGCTTCCTCCCTTGTAAGGGAGAGCATTCTTAAAGTCATCACTATGCTTCTTAGCTGGTTAACAGGCTCCATATATCCAAAAATTATACCAAAGAAGTGTAGGTTTCCTAATGATGTTTTTCTTCATACAAAGAACAATATTTTAAACAACTTAGCCATATAAGTTTTGTAAATGGAAATCGGTGGTATCTACTCAAAATTCAAACCTGTGGCTTATGAAGCCATATGTCTATACTTGAAGTCATAATAGCTTTTTATTTAGAAAAAAATATTTGTTGGTCTTTTTATATATAGCAAAGCAGGCTTTGTGAATTACCATGTTATTTGACTCATACTGCATCTTTTATTAATTGTGGTTAAACTTGTATAGAAAATAAAAGTTACAAATTATATTTAATTAATGTTTTAGGTACACAACCTCTGATAAGTTTTATTTTGAACCAACAATCAATCCTACAGAGGTATTGGTGATTGATAGAAACACAGGAGAGGCAGTAGTAAAAGGTACAATTTTGACAATAAAAACACCAAAAATATCTAACATCAGCTTATAACTACGAGATTTTATTTACATATTAACAGCTCCTACATATAAGTTTACTTACCCTTCAGATATTTTGATATATTCGTAATTTTGATGATTATGCCACTCCATTTATCACTTGAGGTTATTGATTTTTTATCATACATACATCATAATACTACATAGTACAGAAAAATACAATTTATCTTGGAAATCATGTCTTACTAAAATCATGATATTATAATTGTCTCTTTATATGTAGGGCTGTCAATGTATTTAAAGTTATTGCTAATTTATGACATTTTTGTTAGTTGAAATACAACTTTGTTAACAGAATAAACATTGTTACAGATATAAAAACAGTGAAGATTCCTATACCTGCTAATGCATATAAACCAGTGTGTGGTTTTCTGGGCTCCATTAGACTAATATCTGGACTGTATTTAGTTGTAGCAAAGTATAGGATTTTGGTATGTTACAATATCATTTTTTGAAATACCTTTTCAAAAAGTTTCCTATATAAATTTAAAGACAAATTTACATGTTCCAACTAATATATGATGTATGATACATATTATTCCAGTCATAATTCATATAGAAATTAATGTAATCTACTAATAATTTTTTTTATGGGCACAGTGTATCAAATTTCATTTCTTTTATGAGAATATGAATAGAATAGAATTGTATAAAACTGTAGCATGATAATAAATTATACTTGAGTAAAATACAATGGTGCATGGGGACAGTTAGATGACATGTTAGAAGATGTGAGCATTAAGTTGGAAGTAGTAAAACTAGTCTTAATATACATTTTGAGATCATTACACCTATGGCCCTGAAATCTTTCTGGAAATATTACAATGATAACCATTTTTCTTGAATTAACATTTAACATATCTTGAAACTGAAAGTCTGATTATCTTATTAAACAATTTTTTTTAGGTTGGGATTATTTGCTCTAGAGGCTTTAAGTGCGCTATGTTTAAAATCTGTCTTATTTTGTCTTTCACTACTAACACTATGATTACTAGAACTATATAAATGACGAACTTAAAAACATTAAACCCATTTTTCAAAAAAATCTTTATTATCATAAATTTATTTTACTGCAGAAAAATAAAATTGGACTAGTGAAGATTTTTTATCCAGAAACTCCTATTTTATTCCTTTTCTTTTAAATCATATTTTTATAAATTAATAAGCAATAAGAAGCACTCATTGACATGTTATTTCTATAAATTGTTAGGAGCATTCAAAATTTTAAAACAACTTATCTTTTTGTTAATGGATTTACTGATTAACATCATATTACAAAATCGTGTAGTTTGTTTGTACTATGGAATTACATTTGATAATGGATCTTATCATGCTCATCAAATATAAACACTTTGCTGTGTAGTCATTTTTTCTCTAAAAATAAATTGTTGAGAACACTGTATCACAATTGGATACCACCATACTACCTTCTAACATGACTTGATAGGCTGCTCATACCCCAATTACACCCAGAATATGTAGGGATCCTGACTTTATTTTCCCTCAATCAAATTATGAACTTTAAATAATGTTGTTTATAAAGAAAAAAATATTAGTGCCTGCCCAAGATTAGAAGCACTGACTCATCTTTAATATTATTAATCGGAATTTACTTTAGGTATCTCCTAATAAATTTACTTTCTCTTGTTAGCTCATATTTTGATAAGCAGTTTATATTAGATTAGAATCACAATGACAAAAACAGCATGACTGAATTTTTCAAACAGTAACTTACTGTATTGATAACTATAATTTGAAGTATTATTTAAACGAAAATAAAGCGTTAGAGTAAATGAAATTCATTGTATTGGTGAGCATAAAAACAGGTGCCTGACTGAATGTCTGTACTACAGAATAGGACTCAAAGGAATCCTTGTATCTTTAGAATAGAATGTATTTGTGTTACTTTAAAATAAAATTTATATCAACGATACTACAGATAAATGCTTTAATTTTATTTATAGTTGTAGATACTAAAGCTGTTTATATAATTTCTTTCAGGTAGGTAAAATAAGTGGTCAAGATATATACCAATTAGCAGGGACTGATGTTATACCATATTCTCGGTCAACAAATCATTTAACAAACAAACAGGTGAGAGAAATTGTATTTCATAGTAATAAAAGTATATTGTGGAAACTGTCATAATTTGTACAGTATGCTACATATTTACATCATAGAAGAAATTGACTGCATCATCATTTTGTTTATTTATGAGACGTACAACTGTCCAACCTAGAAATGCCTGACAAAATAAAATTATTTAATTGTGTATCAAATCTTACCAAAAATAGAAGTCTAGAAATATATTAACTGTAGTGAAATATAAAGCAAAATGATGTATAAGTTTTATAAACACATCATCTTACAGCCTGTTTAAAGGATATATATAACTTTATAATCCTTCCTATTAGTTATATACTATATAGTTATATACTCCCTATGCATATCTTGTTTAAATGTTCAATGATCAGTACAATATTGTTTTGTTCATTCAGTCAAGTTCAAATACATGTGTTTAATTTCATAGTCGACGACACTTGATGTTAATACAGTTTGAAATACTATTTCATTAATTAAATACATTACATCACAAGCATAATACCATCTAAGGAAACATAAAAGGTTATAAGGTCTATTTCTATACAATTAGTTTGATAACTACTTGTTTTTTTACAGCATACTATGAATAATGATGTAATAGTGATTTTTTTTATAGATTGAAGACAATAACACATATGAAAGATTACTGAAAGCAGCGTTAGATACACCTGGAATATATTTTTCTTATGGCTATGATCTCACCCACTCTATGCAAAGGTTGCATTCAGTGCCACCAGATTTTCATAAGGTATATTAGAATATTTAAACTATTCTAAGGCATTGTTAACTATTGTGTTTGCAGTTTTACACTAGGAAAGTACAATGAAAAAAAATTGACTTTATTTCTTGAATTATCACCACAGAGGTTTATTTTTATTTAACTATTCAGTTATTTTGGTATGTGCCAATGTAAATTTGCAATAAAATTGTTATATGTTTGCAAATTATAAAAGTTTGTTAATATATAATTATGACCTGGATTAAATTAAAATTCTTAAGTTTTTAAATACATGTCCCAATACTCAACATCATTCTTCTTATATGTACCCTTTTCAACAGTGAAATACAATGCCAATACTTTTGTTGAAGACTCACAAGATATGTAATACTATTTTCTGATTCTTCAAAATTATATTTCACATTTACTCTTCTAATGTCACAAATAGAATAAAGCTCGATTTCTTACGCTACCATCAATCATACCACCTAGTAAAACTCCCCACTCGACAAATAATAATTCCATTAAGCACAGTTGACGGTAGAACAACCTGTTTAGAAAATTTAATTTATTTAACAGCACTTTACCGTTACTTAAGGAGCAAGTAAGAGCCATTCTATCAGCTAACATTTAGTTTTATCATTTAATTTTAACTCTATCCATTTCATTCTTTTGTTTTTTGTTCTGTATTATAAAACTGTTTTTTTCCCAATCAAAAATCTGTTTTGTTACATACCATTGTATATATTTTTATCATTTATGTATACACTTTACATATCTACAAATTTTATTCGCTGATATTTGTTTTATTTGTTGTAAGAGTGCCATTTTTTAGATACAGATAGTATACCTTCACCTTTTTTATAGATGTCGTTAGCTGGTCGCGCTGATTCACGTTTCCTTTGGAATGGCCACCTGCTTAAAGACTATTCACACCAGCAGTTCTCAAGGTTCGCACTTCCAATCATTGAGGGTTGTATCCTTTTATAAAATACACTGGAATTTGTCAAATTATAAATAGGAGAATTCGAAGCTAGTATTAATTCTCCACTATTAAGTATTTCTTGGCTGACTGCAGTAAGTGATAATACAATCTAAGACTTCAAACAGTTAACCACACTAGTTTTTTATTTTATTTTAATAGTATTTCATTCACATAATGTGACATTTCTTTTGTTGTCAACACATTTTTGATAGAAAGGATCTTCCTATTGTATTTTCTATTTTTAGGCGAGGTGTTATAGTTTATATAGATTCATATGTCATTTATGATTGGTACTGTTTATACAGGCTGATTCATATGTTTGAGGTTTTTTAGTTGTACGGTTTATACAGAGTGATTCTTGGATTTCCTAAACAACACATACAGTTGTATCAATAAACCGCGTGACGGTAAATGGTCATCAGTTGACGTGGTCAGTGGTATCGAGACGTAGTGTGGACAGGGCGGGCACGAGGCTCTTCATGCGCGGGATCGATGCTCAGGTAAGGAATTCTTATATTTCTTAACTAAAAATACATTTTATTTACAAATGTTTATATAAATAGTGTTTGGGTAAAAATATGGTATCTGATCACATCTAATTCTACTGAATACTGAATTCAAAACTTCAGAGGATCTCGGTGGAAATATGCTGGTAAAATATATTAGGCCTTTTAAATGACAACACGTTGGCAGTTCCTCAGGGGCGTGTTTATGGGCGAGGGGATTCACTTAACATCAGGTGAACTGTGCTGTGTGCTCGTAGGTCAATTACTCTGAATTTAAAAAAAAATATCTGTGTTTATTTTTTTAATTTTTGATCAAGCCTTCTAGAAGTAGATTAATTTTTGCATATATTCCAAATTGACTACATGTAGATCAAGGTCTTGTGCCAAAATATTTATTGCTTGTTTTCTACAGGGCAATGTAGCAAATTTCGTTGAAACTGAACAAATAGTGGAAAGGGGGGGTGAGAAATCATCTTTCATTCAAACCAGGGGGTCTATCCCTTTGTACTGGAGCCAGTATCCTAACCTCAAGTACAAACCGGCTGTGGCACTGTCACCTGAAGATCACGTAGCTGCGTATACTAGACATCTGAGGGACCAGTTGCAGAGATATGGAAACCAAGTGCTGTTAAATTTGGTAAGAGTCCATAATGAAAAAGAGAAAGATGGTTTAGAGGCTAAACGTTTTGAAGTGAAACGTTTCAGCCGCATGAGGTGAATTTTTGTCACAAAGAGATGCAGCGTTTTTTATGCTAATTCGTTTAAAGGTCAGGTTGTTTTAATATCTACAAATAATCATGTGGCATTATCATTTGCCACTTGTCATTTAATAATTAAATATACTATTTTGCATGAAATAATAATTTTTCAAAATTTTAAATTCATAAACTAATTTTAATTGATAATTTCTAAAATTAACAAAATACACGTGGCTTTTTAATTTACAGTTCGACATTTGAGATTTCAATTAATTATTTGTATTAATTTTCGACACTTAATATAGTAATGACAATTAAATTCCTAACATATCTTCTTTTTTCCTTACTAAAAAATACGCACGCACTTTTAATTTAGTTCTGTTTTTTAGTTTCATCTCTATCTTTCAAAGTACTTTTCACCAACTTTAAGATGTACAAAAAAAATATATGCTGTTCTGCCTTTTGGGAGCTTTGTTGGTGTTGCACAGCTTTTAAATCATTGGCTTTGGTTTAAATACTGTGCAATCAATCTGTTAATTAATTAAACAATATAATGTATTACTTAAGTTAAATTGATGAGACTGCTTTGAGGTAAAGTTTTCTTTCTTTATTTTCCTCGTATCTTGAGCTGATGTTGCAGGATAAAGGAAAATCAATCTGTGTTGGCTAGATACATGTAAAGAATGTAAGATGCTGATATTTTTTTCAATTGTTAGTCTTTTTTAGACATGAAAAAGCGTTCATTAATATTAAATAATCTTGAACATAGTCCAAATGTCAAATTTGTGTTGTAATTTTTATTGTTGTTTAAAATGTATTTGTTTTATTGCTATAATATTGCAGTAGGCGCTCTCCAAAAGAAATATACAATAAAATACTACGGACAAAAAACTATACAATTTGAGGGAGCGTTATTGTATAAAAGTTTACTATATTATGTATAAAAATATTTTATAACGTTAAAAAATTTACAACTGAAATACTGCATAACCCTTTAAATTTTTAATATAGTTTTGTTTTTTAAATTAAGATATTTTAGTTACTTTAGTATGTAATTTTAGTTTATAAGTCGATTTACCAATTGTTGATCAGATCGACCAGCACGGCAAGGAAGAAGACCTGGAGCGAGGGTATCGTGCTGCAGTGGCTGCTGCTGCTCTACCAGCTGTGAGATACGAACCTTTCGATTTCCACGCGGAGTGTCGCGGGATGAGATACGATCGCCTCAACGTCCTCATAGATCGTATTGCACACGAACAGGTACTTAATGATTCTTTTAGGAAAACAAGTATAAATTTAAATCTTTCATTAAAAGAAAGCTATTTGAGACGTCATTTTATGATTTAAAGGAATACTTGGAAGATAAAGAAGCGATGATATAGAATAAATTAAATATATATATATATATATATATATATATTGTAATGATGATGACGTAAAAAAAACGTAGACTCGTCTGAGTTTGTTGTGGGCTTTTCTCAGATTGGGCGCAAGGAAACCCTCGTAACTTTAGATTGTAAGTCGTTTTATAATGTTGTCATCAGTCGTACATTTAAATATTATATAAAAAAAAAAACGATGTTGGACGATTAAAAAGTGCTGTAATAAGCCTACTTGAATATAGATATTTTGACTTCGAAAGGGTGCGTACGTGGGTGCGTGCATGCGTACTTGTGTTTTTTAGATAAGTATTTATTTTTAGTTAAACATGTTTCTGTTGTCATGTTCTCTATTGAGATAATCCAAATCATTTATTAACTGTGTAGTAAATGTCATTTCAGACTGAATTCGGCTACTTCCTATCCCGTGGTGGGACCGTACTTCTCCGTCAAAGTGGTGTGTTCAGAACCAACTGCGTGGATTGCCTCGATCGGACCAACGTCGTACAAAGTCTTCTTGCTAAGAGGCAGCTCACAGCAGTGCTTAATCTGCTAGCTGTCACCACAGCGGATGACCAGCATCCACACTTGGACACACTATTTAATAATGTATGTATTTTATACACATTCTAACATATTCTGGTTACGCTTTGATGCGTCTCAATTCGACGATTACTTATATACTAGTGGTTAGCATGTTCGGCTACAGACATTAAGTTCAGAGTCCGAGTCTCGAGAATATTTGCCCGAAGTTGTGTAGTTGGCGGTGTGCTCCAACCCCGTGCCTCAAAGAGCACTTTAAGTCGTCGGTCTTGCGCCTGATCTCTTTCCAGTCGTGTCGGATTGCCGTCACATTGGACTGTGAGAGTGAATAGAGAGTGCACTTGTGTACTATACCTGTTAGCCCGCAGTGGAGCAGCACGGTGGGTCTATGCCCTAAAATCTCTTTCCTATTACGGAAGAGGCCTGTGCCTAGCGCTTGGAATTAATAGGCTGCTACTTCTATAATATAAAAATGAATCGCAAAATGTGTTGGTAAGCGCATAACTCAACAACGCCTGGGCTAATTTTGACAATTCTTTGTTTCAATGTTCGTTGAAGTCCAAGGATGGTTTTTACGGCGAGAAAAGTTCGAATAATTGCAGCGGAAAACGCTAAAAACAGCCTTTTGATGTTTTCCATACAAACGTTTACTAACTAAAATATAGTCATTTTGACCTTTATTGCTATTTGAAAAAGTTTACAATAAATTACAAGTAATCACTGTTGTCTAAACAATGTAGGTGTGTTCCTAATGTCAAAGAGTCAATAAGCACTTTATTACCGCTGCACAAGGTTCAAAATCTATTGAATAGTCACAAGCCGACCAAATTGAATAGTTACAAAAATGTAAGAGCTATAGATATTTAGTACTGCTGTAATTTCATTTAGAAATTCATCCGTAAAACTGAAATCTGCCACATTCCAAATCTTTTTCACAGAAGGAAGTCTGTCGGGTCTGCTAGTACCTTATATACTCCTATTGTTAGTTCGGGTATAAACGTACAAATATAACAATTTTAATTTTTTTTTGTGAGATATTCCATTCTATCATGATTAAGAATCTGTAACCATTAAACAATTATTATAATCCTTAAAATTACATTTTCACACTTACCAATTAAGTAAGACCTAGCCGGCCTAAGCGGGGCATTTAAAATCCCCCATTTATGAGCTATAAGAGGTAAACTCACTTAAATTTTTTTGTAATAAAAGCAGTATAAAGAAACCTTTTCCCGTTTTATATTTTCGGAAGCGTAATATGTTTAGAATATTATTTTTGATAATAGAAAAACCAAATACATGATACGTGTTTTTTCTCTCATCCAAACAAAGGAAAGAAGGGAAAGAGCGAGACAAATCTACGACACTGTTTTAAGCATGGCAGTTATTGCTGTTTATCAATAACTGTAACTTTGACGTTATTATAGCTCTAATAACTGATATTTTATCAGTTATTTTTCACTGAAAGGTTTTTTTTCATAAGACTACTGACGTACGTACGTACGTAGGTACGAAGCATTTATATCACAGATGGAATATATAATTATACCCAAATATTTGTCTATCAACTGATTATGAAGAATATTGTATTAAGTTAATAGATTAGAATGTCAAAGTAAAGATGAGGCTGAACAGTCTAAAAGCTTAGCTTTTCCCATTAAAGGGGCCTATAAAATTAAAATCATATATAACACCTATACATAATCATAAAATTTTAATAACTTGAAATTATTATAGTATTCTCTGGACTCGAAAGTAAAATATTGACAGTAACATAATAACTTTCTTTTGGATCTAAGTTATTTTCGTTACTTGTTATTTATCACTAAAGTAACAGATAACGGATATATTAGTTAGTTATCCCATATTTTCACTGTTTTCGTGTTCGCTAATTTGAACGGCCTCGCATGTTGCTCAGTCGGCTAATTGGAGCGCAACAGTATACACGTGATGTTTCCAAATGAACTGGGGTATTTTTGTACCCCCTTCGTATCATGCGTAATTTTTAGATCCGGAAACCTTAATCACGTTAATAATTCAAACATTGACATACACGCACTCATATATACAAACAGACTCATATACCCTTACACAGATACATACACTAGTATACCTTTTAATATGAATTTTAAAAAATGTTTATTTTTATATACATCAAGATATGCTGTTGATTGTAATTGAAAGTAAGTTAGGAAAGGGATAACTACTGAAACACAGTTTATACTAGTTCAGTAGTCATCGATCATTATTTTTAAGAACAACACTGTATGTCTGATGATAAATGAAATAAAAAATATTCAGGTGTGGGCGGACCATGCGGATATGATCTCGGTGCAGTACTCGGGTACCGGCGCACTGAAGACTGACTTCACGCGCACTGGCAAGCGCACCCGACTCGGCCTGCTGCGAGATGGCCTCAATTCTCTCACGCGGTACTACAAGAACAACTTCAGCGACGGCTGCCGACAGGTACTGTAATTACTAATGCCTTTTGGCGGATGGATTTTAGGACCATTCAATAGATACAAATATCAAAGCACACAACTCTGATTATGAACAAAATAATTATGGTGTACCACAGGGTAGTATTTTAGGGCCTCTGTTATTTTTATTTTATATTAATGAAAATGCTACCAAAAAACATTCCACGCAGACGAAGTCGCGGGTTCAACTAGTTATTATTATTTTTAATATTTGTATGCTGTAGCTACGGTAGAATGTGTTTTATCGACCTGTGCAACCATCCATGTTCAGCAAATAATAAACATTTCATTTCACAACTTTGTTGGAAATTAAATTTTAAGCGTCAAATGCCGTTCCACGGTCAACTTTTTCGATTCGTTAAGATAAGTGCGCTTATGGGAACGTCATTTTCCAAGAAGATTCATCTAGTATCATAATTGAATTTAGTTATACATAACAATAATGATATTGTACTATGGCTAACAGGATGCGATCGACTTGTTCCTGGGCAAGTATATCGTAGTGGAGGGTGAAGGTAACACCCTGCTCTGTCCATTGCGGCGGGATCGCGACTGGAAATACATTACAGTAAGTTTACTTAATTTTTAAAACATATACGAGTACGTATAAAACTGTTTTAACGTGTACATATCACGATAAGAGAACGTTGTGGTATAAAAGACGATGTAGTGACTAAAATTGACAAAGGTATGCTTAGATGGTTTGGGCATGTAGAGAGAATGAATGAAAGGAGACCGACAAAAAGGCTTTACGAGTCAAGAGTGAATGCGAAAGTTGAAAGGGGAAGACCACGGCGAACGTTCTTGGACCAAATCCAGGCATTTTAAATAAGGGCCAAGTCAAGAGAACTCTAAACCGACTAACTTGTATTAAAGGTTTAACGAGCATGAAAGAAACTTTGTCTCTGCCTACCCCTATGGGAATGAGACATGATGCTATGTATGTATCACGATAGGCGTAGGGTAGACAGATTCTGCCCTTGACAGCTTGACTCAACCTTGACGTGACCACGATCCATGCAACTGGATCGAAATATCGGACTAGAGGTCAGCTAACAATGGATTTTACAAAATTCCACCCGCAAGGTTGCGGGGGTGTTAATTAAATAATTCAGATTTTCACATTTCAGCAAAATTCAAACTTCATATTTATAAACTATATCATTTATGGTATGTAAAACTCAGTAATTTTTTTTCGACATAATGGAATGTATCAAAAGTAAATTTTAGGAAATTCCACCCTCAAAGGGCAATGCGGCTGTGTTTCTTTTTTGTAAAACAATTTGCCTAAATTTATGAAAATGCTACAAAAAAAAACATGACACGCAGACGAAGTCGCGGCTTCAGCTAGTATGTCGATAAACCACGAAAATTAAATTTTAAAAGATACGTATATATCGGAGAACGTGTAAAATCGGTAATTTAATAGTTATTTCAATTTAATATTACAGTTTACTATTCATGATTTGATAACATATTACAATAAATTCTAAATCCAAGCCAAAATATTTATTTGTTCGCTTTATTGTACACCACTATTATATACTAAGTAGAGTAAAACTTCAATTAAGAAGCGGCTTGATAAAAGGCGGTCTTATCGCTTTATATCAATCTCTTCCAGGCAACCTTAAGTTTCTCTTAAGGTAAGAAAGACAGTAAGTTAAAAGGTAGGTGGTGTAGGTAAAAACATTTTATACTACACATATATTATAAAAATATATACTATTGCAGTCGTCGTTTCATTTAGAGGACAGTATTCTTTATTTACTAATTAACTCAATTTGTGATAAATGTTGATTTATGCGTGCGTTCTTCTCAGTAGAAAACCACATTCCCAATGTAGCGTGGGAATGTAGTCTTCTATTCAGAAAAATGCGCCCAAAATAAAAATATCGCAAAAACAAACCTGCGCAAACTTATATAGCTCTAGCCGACCAATCAGAAGCCGGCTCGGCTGCTATTGGTTGAACTTCTAATACCGGTACAACTATTTTTATTGGTAATTGTAAATTAAGCTGTATCTTGAGGGTATTCCTGAAGTTTTTGATGCGGTTTTTTCACTATATTATAACCAAATGTTTGTTCATCAGTTCCCATCGGTGCTGCTGGTGGCTGTGTCGATGTTCTGTGCAAGTATAGCATTGCCTTCCCGCAATTCTACGGAAGTGCTGCTGTACATGATGTTCTGGGGAGCTGCCGTGGGTGCTACGCTTACCTTTATCTTCAGGTAAGTTAAAGTCACGCTTACCTCCACCTACATGTCAATAAGAGATTAAGTTCCCTTTATGTTCAGATCAACTAAATTTATATTCATATTCAAGTCAATAACAGACCAGGTCATTATAATATACACTTACCTTTAGTGCGAGGTATGTAAACTAAACGGTGACTGTCATATTCAGGCGAGTAAAATATACTTTATTTTACCTCCAGATTAATAAACTATACATTTACCGTTATAGACAACAAAATATAGTAGAAGATACACTTACCTTTACCGCCTAGTTAATAAACGATTCACTTATCGTCATATTCAGGGCAGTAAAAGATACACTTACCTTATCCTTCATGTTAATAAACGATACACGTAACGTTATATTCAAGTCAGTAAAAGATATACTTACCCTGACCGCAAAGTTATTAAGCGATACAATTACTGTCATATTCTGGTCAGTGAAAGATACACTTACCTTTACTGCGAGGTGCATAAACTATACACTGACTGTCTTATTTAGGTCAGTAAAAGATACTTTACTTTCCCTCCAGATTAATAAACTATACCCTTACCGTCATATTCAGGTCTGTAAAAGTTAGACTTACCTTTACTTCCTGGTTAATAAACAATTCACTTACATCCAAGTGTTCCAATAAATGGAACAATACTTCTTAGTCATACGTTACCATGTTCCGCGCTACTACTTATCAATGTCTCTAATTCAGAGTTTACCTTATTGTACTGTATTTTAGTGTTCAGCTTGTTCGGTTAGAGACGTGAGGTCTTGGGTTCGAGTCCCGGGTCGGGCGATTTAAAAAAATAACATATAGTTTTCTTTTAAGGAATTCTCAGTATTTGTCCGAAGTTAGGAAGTTAGCGATGAACTCCACTTGCGATATAAATGCCTCGTAGTTAATATTTATTTATTTATATTTTACAAAATCCACAGCCCTTTTAAAACTAACATATAATTAAATTAACTTAAGACCAATTAAGGATTTTACATTTGTTTATTCTACCAATAAGCGCGAGAGAGATTGCGCGTGGGTGTGAGTCTGTCTATGAATGAAGTTTGTGTGTGTGTGTCTCGAGTATGTGTTAAGTAATGAAAAAAAAATACAAATACAAGCTATCTACTCACTATTTAAATTCATTAATTATAAACGAACGAAATAATAATTTTTCAATAACAAATGACTTGCTAAAATATCGGTTATTGGATCTATAAGAACGTCAGAGTTATAGTTATTGAATATAACACTCGTCGTTGCTCGTCGTCGCTTCAACCGATGGACGTCCACTGCTGGACATAGGTCTCACGTAATGACGTCCACAAGGCCCGGTCTTGCGCTGCCTGGCTCCAGCGGCTACCGGCGACCCTCTTTATATCATCGGTCCACCTTGTGGGGGGTCTACCTACACTGCGCCGTCCGGTGCAGGGTCGCCACTCCAGCACCTTCGGCCCCCAACGTCCATCGGTCCTTCGGACTATGTGTCCCACCCATTGCCACTTCAGGTTCGCGATTCGTAGGACTATGTCGGTGACTCTGATTCTACTACGGATCTCTTCATTTCAGATTCGATCACGTAGAGAAACTCCGAGCATAGTCCTCTCCATCGCATGCTGAGTGTCTCTGAGCTTCCGCATGAGGCTCATAGTCAGCAACCACGTCTCAGAACCGTATGTCATCACTGGCAATACGCATTGTTCGAAGACTTTGGTCTTCAGGCACTGATGGTTATCGGTCGAAAAGATCTGGTGTAGCTTGTATTATCACTTGTGCGATCACAGTGTACCGCTAATCTGTTAGCCATAAGAAAGAAATAGTCTGCCCTATGAGTGAAGTCTGTGGCCAGCAGTTCAAGGACCCCCCTCTATTTTCTCACTTTTTGTATGTGCAGGCATGGTACGGAGTTCGTGGACTGGCCGCGGCTGGACTGCGGAGGACTCGCCACGACTCGGTCTGCGCCACCGTCGTCTTTATGATCGCGGAACTGCCGCTCGTAGTCGTCGTCTGACACTCCACCACTGAGCCACTGGGGTAACGACATGTCACCGTAACAATAAATCGCCCACCATTGACAATTATTTCATATCTTCATAAATATAATTCTTATGTACGTGTGTAAAATCACGGAACTCCTCTTAAACGGCTGGAGCAATTTTGTTGGAATTCGTTGTATGTCTTTAGGTTGATTCGAGACTTTATATTGACTATTCGATGAAACGTCAGTTCTCACAGTACCGTCGTCATATATAATCAATCACATCTTATATATCGGTGATAATGTTCACATATACAGTAAAAAAGTGAAATACCCAATTTTAATACAAGAAATAAAAACGAACTTGTAATGCCCTATTTCAGGCTGTATATATTGTAAACGCTATTTCAATAAAATATGGTAACTACATTAACATAAACCAGTCACCGGTAGACTAAAAGAGAATTTATTTTTTAAATGTGTATATAAGTACATATAGTAAGTAAATAACACAAAGAAATAATTAACAAATTTAATAATTATTTGCGAAACAACAACAACAGTGTTACCAGTCAAAACTATTGTTGAATTCACTTGAACATACAAAAAAAAATTAAAAGTGCGTGCGTACAAAAGTACACTTGTTTGAAGTGAAACTTCATTAGCAAACTAATTTTTAAGTCTTATTTAGATTTATACATATTTAAAGTAATCATTAAAATGTTGAAAGTATCGAAAATTAATGCAAATAATTTAATGTCGAATTGTAAATAAAAATACCACGTGTTTTTTTGTCAATATTAGAAATTTTATGAATAATAGTATATTAAATTATTAAATGACGAGTGATAATTAGAGTGCCACGTGTTATTAGTAAATATTAAAAATACCTAACCTTCAAACTAATTAGCATAAAACAACGCTGCATATATTCGTGACCCTAATCACGCTTTTCTTCCGTAACAATTTTACCCTAAAGAAAGTAGTTTCAGTTCAAATATGACTAAAATCTATCCAGCTGTTTAGTATTTTGTTCATATAAACACGTACTACAAGAATTATAATCGGAAACGAAGACATGTCGTTACCTTCACTATAAATTATAGTACGTAATCCATTTAAAGAGCCTTTTAATATTTGTAATATAAAGATGCCAACTATATTTGCATATCTTTTCTGACACGGATATTTTGCAATTGCTATACTTTTAAAGACTATCAGATTATATTCCATCTTTTAGAAATGTGATAAGAAAATCTTTGAACAAATCGCACGTACAAATATGTAACAGAGTCGATTTAGGATTCGCTGTTGAATGTTGTACTTTTTAATATATTTAATTCTCGCAATTCATTGAAAATTTACAATGTTTTAACTGTAGTTTAAAAATTGTGATGATATAACCTGTAGTACCGCTAGTTGGATTTTGGCAATGGTTAAATAGATAGATAATGATAATTTAGAAATCTGTATAAGTTTGTTAACGAATCCCGATACCGAATATATACCATATTTATCTAGGAGTTATTGGGAAAATTAACACTGTTTTAGGGTTGTTATTAGTATACCAGTTAAAGAAGGCAAAGTTAATAATTTGCCACTTTTTATAGCAAAAAAAAAAATAGAATCTTCTCACATTGACATAAAGTTAATTTTAAAATAACAAAGACATCTGTTATTGTTATTAAAAATTAGTTACTGTTATTGCTATTTTGATGTTTCTGTTATTTTAAAACGTACTTTGAACCAATATATAAAGGCTTTTATTTTATTTAACAGTAGATTGTATCAAAATATTTAGATTGTCATCTTTAGCTCCATTAGGTGTATTACTAAATGATGCTGTTGGTCATGAATTAGTTTACAGATAATAATAACGACCATAGACATGAAAATATAGATATTGTAGCTAATCTATAACAATTACCATATCTATTTATGTGAAATCATTTTAAAATAAAGTCTGTCTACACTATTTATATACATATAAGAATATTTGAGCCATTACGTCAAATCAGTTGACAATATCGTCCAATTATTTCAGCATAATTTCGTTGATTTATAAGCTAAAAGGTGACTGATATATAACAGAAAATGCTTTGTTTATGGTTTTTTCTAGTGTTTCTATATAGATTGAAGATCACGCTGGTATAGTTTTAAACCCCTATAATTAATAGAACATAAGGTTTTATTAAAAATATCCTAATAAATCGTTAACGTTTGATCCCCCCATTCTCTCCCACCCTTTCTCTTTCTCCCCTTTATATCCCTCCTCTCTATCTCTTACCAAGAATATACGTGTCGAACTGCCATTCCATAATGGCTTTTATATCTATAGTTACTATACTAAAGTTTCATAGATATAATAGCATTTTTTTTTCAGTTTAAAATGATTTCATGTTGATATGTATGGAAAAGTAATAATTGCAGTGGTTTAATTGTGGTTTCTAATTAAATTGTACTTTTTATGTGTGTAAAAAATAATGGGCCATTTTACTGGGTTTTGGTAATTGAAGGTTTCTTTTGTTATACAATAAGATCGGGGGTTAGTTTTGCTAAAATATTCGATGGACTTGTTAAAACTCGTGTTACATATTTGCCTATTGTGAGTCTTATACCTCATGTTATATAGTGCATTTTCATATTTATCTTCTTTATGAATCGACTTGCGCTTTATATTTTAAGATAGGAAATATTTTTCTGACTTGTTGCACCGATATTGTGATAATGAAATGTTTAAAAGGTTTTTAAAGTCATTCCATATAACTTCTGGGACATTTGGTGTGCTTTGTATCGTTATGATGAGAAAACTTATTTTTTTAATGACATATTTGCACTATAATTTTATTTATAATAGTCCAAACTTTGGACACTGCAAACTAACAAGTTCCCTGACAGCATATGTCAATGTATTTAGTAACCCAAAGGTATTTATTTTTAAAAAATCCTCTCGTAAAAAAATGATAAATCTAATTTATATTTTGGTCATACCTAAATTTAAGTCGTTCTGCCGCGTTAAAAAAAAACGTTATCCTAAGTGGCTAAATTTTCCTCATATATAACACATGAAAAGGTGTGACAAATATCCAGTATCATAGGTGATTTATTGTATAAGGAACCGGAAGTGATTTTTTTTTTTAAAGATATAGGGGTAACTTTCTTACAAGCTCTTATAACAAAATCATAAAGCAAACCAAATGACTTAGAGGTTTACACGTTAAAATTTTGTAAGAATTGATTTTTTGACTTTTTCTGTTATCAAATGAAATGTGTTGGTAATATTAAGAAAAGGATTGATTCACACAAATTTAATGACCTGTGTTCCCATTTTTTTAATGTTAGACCTAACTGTGAATAAATGAAGCAGTATATTGCTAGTACGTGGCGCTTTCTAACTACTTATTGACCTTTTCGGCACCAGTATCAAAAAATTACGCATGATCCGAACGGGGATACCAATAGACCCCAGTTCATTTTTATGGAAATAAAGTAGAGAAGGTTTCTTTATAGTGCTTTTATGAAAAGAGTAAATCTTCTAATAATGAAGTTATTAAATTTAAAGTCATACATAGGGCATTTGAGGCAGGCTAGGTAAAAATGGAGATCCTATTTAAAAATCAGATTTTTTTATGGATACCATTTCTGAAGTTTAATTGCAATTCATTAATTTTCATTTATGCAGATCTTTGTATAAATGGCTGTAATATTTAATAAATAATAACAACTCATAGTCGTTTGTGAATGGCTCTAGATTCAAGTCTTTTTAGTCCCGTCCTATTATTAATATAAATGTTGCACACAATCTAGGCGAGTACATGTTAAGGGAATGGGTTATTTGAATTTGTGTGGAATAATATCAATACAGATTGGTAGACGACGCTCGAGACGGCTTTCGCTTCGTTTATCTTAAGAAATAACACTGTTAACATTATATTTCTAGTGAGTAAGCAGTTTCAATTCTGATTTTTGTGTTTTGTCCATGTTGTAAACCCGAATAGTTTTAATTAACATGTTATTTTTATTGAAAGGAAAAATAAACAGGTATATGATATAGTTTTTTCATGAAAGGTTATATCTTGATCCTTAGTTTCTTATTAAGTATTATTGTGCTCCACTTGAAGGTGCTTGTTTGATGAAACAATACTTTTTTGTGTTTCAACCATTAAATTTGTAGTTGCTATAATATTTGTATCATTTTAACAATGTTATTTCTTAAAAGATTACATTTTGTTGTGTATTTTATAATTATTTTTATTATTATCTAAGTATGTAATGTGTTTCTACTTTGACCTTCGAAAATTGTTCAACGATTGTGTAATTTATAATTGAATTAATAGTTTTATTGCAATAAATTTTCCTACCATATATATTTGTTTCAATTACTATTCATTTAGTCGTGCCTCTATACAGAAAATTATTCATCCCCTTGATTAGGATGTATGATCTCTTCAAACATATTACGTAACCATACACCCTTTGCTCTGTATAGAATTATTGCGAAAATTAAAGTCAAAATGTTTATTGAAATAATTCTAAATAGTCTTATTGTAAAATAAACTTCTGTTTCATTCTACCCCATACTCCTTTGTGGCATTGCAGTAATTCCTTCCCCTATTTAGAATTGAACTTAGAAATTGCCGAGAAACGTAATTTTTGAATTCTTCGTCTAACCAAAGCTTGACAAAGAAAGGAAATATTTTTGCTATGTCGAAATTGGTATTCATTCATCAGCTAGTAACATTCATCTTTCCTTCTCTATTAAGACCAAAATCATCTAAACTAAGCTTTGTTACAGAAAAATATAGGAGCCTATATATATGTGAGCCTAAATATGTCTAGAAATGCTTTCATAATTAATTATTATTATTATTTTGGATTTATGGCTTCTTTCTGTGCCGCACTGGCACAATTTACTTCGCCAGTGTCACGTAGAAGTAGAAGACGCACGTATAAGGATTTTTGATAAACGAATCTTTTGTTTATACATATTTTTAATTAACGTGAAAAAAAAGGGGTACTTGTATTTTCTACATGCTAATACTTTAAATTGCTTTAAACAACCCAAAACCAACAAACATATTTATTATACACTAACACAACTACATTACACACACACGCACAAAACGAGATATTACAGTTTAATTTTATTAATTCTAATATATTTACAAAGAAAATACAAAATTTACTAAATACTAACATTAAAAGAGAGTTAAAATTGACTGGACGGGGGATTTGCAATGGCAGAAAATCATACAGGGGATGGGAGTGTTTATTATATTCAAGCAGAATATGCGAAGCTGTCAGCCTTCAGCTAGTCCACACTCGCATATTGAGTGATCC
>JACTOM010000897.1:2324223-2345477 GCA_015832385.1 Elymnias hypermnestra | reverse complement strand
TCGTCGCTTCAACCGATGGACGTCCACTGCTGGACATAGGTCTCACGTAATGACGTCCACAAGGCCCGGTCTTGTGCCGCCTGGCTCCAGCGGCTACCGGCGACCCTCTTTATGTCGTCGGTCCACCTTGTGGGGGGTCTCCCTACACTGCGCCGCCCGGTGCGGGGTCGCCACTCCAGCACCTTCGGGCCCCAACGTCCATCGGTCCGTCGGACTATGTGCCCCGCCCATTGCCACTTCAGGTTCGCGATTCGTAGAGCTATGTCGGTGACTTTGGTTCTGCTACGGATCTCCTCATTTCTGATTTGATCGCGTAGAGAAACTCCGAGCATAGCCCTCTCCATCGCACGCTGAGTGACTCTGAGCTTTCGAATGAGGCCCATAGTCAGCGACCACGTTTCGGAGCCGTAGGTCATCACTGGCAACACGCGCTGTTCGAAGAGCTTCGTCTTCGGGCACTGAGGGATATCGGACGAAAATATCTGGCGTAGTTTCCCGAACGCTGCCCTATATCTAGGCAATATTATAAAAATATATTTGTTGATGATGATGATCTAAATTTACATTTGACAATTTTGGCGAAATTTTAAATATATCAATCGTCGTCGTCGCTTCAACCGATGGACGTCCACTGCTGGACATAGGTCTCACGTAATGACGACACGTCCACAAGGCCCGATCTTGCGCCGCCTGGCTCCAGCGGCTACCGGCGACCCTCTTTATGCACCACAAATGACCAAAACAAGGCAATATATCAATGAGTGCTTTTTTTCACTTTTTCACAACTTATTGTTCAATCTTATAGTCAAAAAACTTGTAATATGTTTAATTATAATCCAAATTGCTTTTAAATCTAACGAATGTAACATTTATAAAGGGCAAATGGCGATACGTTAACTGAAAAGGAATTCTATACACGCCGTGCTGTCATACACAGTATAGTCTATCCAGTTGTGAGGCCGTACGTGCTGGTCAGCGAGGGGGCGAAAATTGACGACCCTTTCAACAGAGAATTGGCTGTGCGAGAAAGAGCTAATAGAGTTGGAATTCTACAAGTAAGACAGGTTAAAAACTGACAAAATAAATCATCCAACTGGTCTACATCAGGTTAATACAATTTTGTTATTAAACAAATCAAACGTGAAGGAGCCAAGACTTATGGCTATTTCAACAGAGCTTTTGCTGTACGAGAAAGAGCTAATAGAGTTAGAATTCTACCATTAAAAAGTCTAGCTTGATTGGTATTTAAATCTAGGTTAAAATCAGACTAAATAAATCATCCAACTGGTCTACATCAGGTTAATACAATTTTGTTATTAAACAAATCAAACGTGAAGGAGTGAAGACTTATGACTATTTCAACAGAGGTTTTGCTGCACGAGAAAAACCTAAAAGATTTAGAATTCTACCAGTAAAAGGTCTAGTTTTATTGGTATTTAAATCTAGGTTAAAATCAGACAAAATAAATCGTCCAACTGGTCTTCATCAGGTTAATACAATTTTGTTATTAAACAAATCAAACATGAAGGAGCAAAAATTTATGAATCTATCAACAGAGCTTTTGCTGTGCGAGAGAGAGCTAATAGAGTTGGAGTTCAACACGTAAAACATCTAGTTTTTGTCATATTTAAATCTAGGTTAAAAATAGATGAAACAAATCTTCAAACTGGTCTTCACCAGGTTAATACAATTTTGTTACTCAAACAAATAGTCTGAGATGAGGCTAAAGTTTACGACTTATTTAACAGAGAATTTGCTGTGCGATAAAGAGCAAATAGAGTTGAAGTGTTGCAAGTGAAAAATAGTTTTTGTTATACTTAAAGCGTTGGTAAGCACTTGCAGATTTTTTTTTAAAGCTATTTAGAGGGTATAATGTAATTTTCATATTAAAATCAATGAAACGTGAAGGAGATAGTTCAATAACACTTAAGGCGGATCAGAAATATGCAAGTAATAGATTTATTTATATCAAATTTAAATCTAGATTAAAGATTGTCGAAAGATTTACTTCAAGTCGAACCTCGGGATGATGCTTCGTACCAACTATCTGATATAAATAAACTGTGCTTTATACAGGTTGGACTGTAAAATTAGATAGGAAGTTTACTAAAGCTTTTCAAGTTATATGCAAATGAGCTAGTCGCTGAACCTATCAATAAACGTGTAATTAACTAGAAAATGGCGTATATGTGTTTATTTCAAGTTCCAATTGCATCTGAGCCTTAATTAGCTCTAATAGAAAAAAAATGCAGAACTATCACTAGTAGGATGGATCATACGGTTTAATGTTATGTATATAGAAGTCAAGACATGATCCTTAGTTTTAATTTATCTCTATTGCCTGATCGCATAATACTAAAACGTATTTAAATTGTAAATTGGCTTAGAACTTAAGACTCACTTTAGTCCTTTATGGTCGGTCCATTGCATCATGCAATTGTATGTATAAAATGATTGGCAGTAAATTATAATTGATGATATTAAAATTGCGCAAAATGCCCGCGAAAAGGTTTGCATCGGTTCATAAAGGTTATGTTACCCAAACTTCACATATATTCCCCTAAATAGCCCTAATGACTGTCTTATCATCATCATCAATTAAGCTAAACAACAGCTGAATATGTACACGTTATTCCAATAACGTTAAATTCTTTTTCAGTCTGTCATATTCATTCGCCATTTCACCAAGGGCGGCTTTGAAATATCCGGTTACATTGATTACGCGCATCGCCTCATAACGGAAGATTGGGGGCCGTTTTTCAGAACCAACAAAATGTTATGGCCCCGTGACAGCGACTTGGGTTATTATCATTGGAGACATGGCACTGTGAGAAGCAATATCAGTAGAAATTACAAGGTTTGCATATTTGCCACTGTGTATACCAACACTCATATTATTGAGTTACATTTTGGTAAAGTAACGCCTATTTGCAAACGTGACACGTGTAGAGATCTTAGGAACAAGATTATTAGTTCGTAAACGACTGATAATATGCCAATGTTGCTGAAATCAAAAGCGACAGCTTTCTAATCTAGATTGGAGCAAAATGGTGGGTCTATGTTCTAGAGATCCCCTCTCCCATAAGTGAGGACTGTGACCAGCAGTGGAACCTGAATAAGCTACATCTCACCTTGAAGAAAAGAAAGTCATAGGATTCTTATTTTATCATATTCAATTATTTGATCTTCTGAATCTAACATGATGAGAATTGAGATATATTTAGAGCATTTAAGAAAAAAAAAACACTTTTTATTTGTTGTTTTCTTTTTTGACCTTAACGTAGTAGTAGAATAGGCAAATTAGATTAAATATAAAGTTAGTTCACCCGAGGAAGTAGCAGATAACGATACTCAACTGTGCCCAGTAGATAATTTATCTTTTGCGTGAGTAAAAGATTCTACAATCCTTTTACCTAACAACACATTCTTAGTTCTGTAAATGTCGATAAAAATAACGTAACTCGTTTAACGGTTTATTTATTTAAAATATGTGAACATTAAAGTGATACTGTCCTAAATTTTGGAGTGTTCTTTTCACAGCCTGTAATGGATCCAGATAGAGGTTTGTTGTTCCAAAATCGTCACGACCATAAGATCATTTGTCCAGATCCCCATCAGGATCCAGGACAGAATACGACCAAGCAAAGGATATACTCAGAACGCTACACTCAAGTCGAAATCTACGATCACGTTGTTAGAAGAAAGAGTTAACAAAGAAAATGGAACTTATGAATATCCAATATGCAAATTACATTTTTTTAATTAAGAATTGTTCACATTTCATTATGCAAATGAGTTCAATTACAGACATTAAAAGTGATTGGAAGAATAATTCCATAGTTCATTATGTTTGCATAATTAAGTATTAACTTTGTATACATTATGATTTTGGTTCACAAATTCTATATTTTCATCTATATAGCACCATTGAATTGTTTCTATTATAAATTTATAATTAGACAATTATCTGTAAAATTATCTGTAAAAATAATTGGACATTTAGTTTAAATTTAACATATTTTCGTTTTGGGACCTGTGTATAAATGAAATAACCAAAATTTATATGTATCACTTTATTATATTTCCTAAAGCGAAATAAAATACTGCTGCTTTTATTTAATTAAATCTTAAACATTTTAAAATCGTATTGAATAAATATTTACATCAGTACTTAATGAGAGAAGATTGTTGGTTAAAAATACATCCAGATAAATCTATTGTGTTGTCTTATTACCTAATTTAAATCTAAATTAAGATCTACGTTAAAGATTTTATAGATTCTAAGCGAGTTCGTTTTGCACTTTCTCGTGAAGCCTTGTGAACGATTGAAGTCCTTAATGTAATACCGAAAATATCTTCGTGATATCTATTTTCATCCTGAAATAGAAAAATGTTATCATTAGCATGAAAATCAAGCATCATCAATACAATCAACTATATCACCATTTACTTGTCATCAAATTATTTTGTTACGTAGAAGTTTATTTGTGTATCTTACCATTAAATATAATAGAAAATCTTCAGCCTCTTCATCTGTTAAACGCGCGTGTCTTCTAATAACTTCTTTCAATTTATGTTGTACTTCTTCAGCCATCTTACAATCACCGCATACATAGAAATGCCCACCTTCATCTAATAGCAAACGTGTTATACAAGCTCCTTCATCTTCCAAAAGAGCTTGTACGTGTTTCTGTAAAAGATATACATTATTAAAGGATATATTACGAAATCAAAACGGTAATCTTTCAAATAAAATGTTTAATTTACCTTGCTTACACCATCTTCTCTCGATAGTGCTAATAGAGACTTTGTAAGCACACCATCAGCAATAGCTTGTTCCTTTTCTTCTTTGTATAAATCCATTTTTTGGTATCGGCATCCAAAAAGAAGCCAAATAGGACCTGCTTTTTTATTGTTCGTTAAGTTACATGTAATTTGTCGTCTTCTATGATGCCAGAAACCTCTGAACGGTGCTATGCCTGAGCCAGGTCCTACTAATATAAGAGGTAGGCTTATATCTATTGGCATGTGAAAACTTGGTGCCCTAAAAATACAACAACACAAAAATGAATTGGCTATACTAATTGTTAGCAGAAAATTTCACAGTTATAGTTTATTTATTGTACCTGCGTACGAAAATTAAAACCTCATCCTCAGATTTTAAACTTTGTAAGTATGTAGAACAAACGCCATAATGAGTTGAACCTTCACCATCTGCAAATGAATAAGAAATATTGAAAAAAATGTACATTTAATGACATATGTACTTAAAACGACAATTACATACTTTGGGTTTTATATACAACGACTGCAACCGTGACATGTATCCTATTCGCATGTTCTAATGGAGAAGATGATATTGAATAGAATCTGGGTTGTAGAGGAGGCAGTAATACCGCAAGCAGCGCTGCTTGAGGTCTACAAGAAGGTACTTGAGAAAACACTTCGGCTAAGTGAGGGTAGTAATGGTGTCTCCAGTCATCATATTTGTTTGTATCCTAAAAACAAACGAGACAATGAAACTTCGTTTCTAGAAAAATTGGATTTACCTGAAGTTATGGACGATAAATTATTACAATAACAAGAACAGATAAAGTAAGTAAGTATGCTAAAGATCTTGGGATATAAACTTGCTCAATCACAGGTAAAATGATTAAGCGTACTTATCCACCACGATGCTTAAATACTGGATAATGATGAATGGATCGATAGACTAGTACAATCACATCCTAGAATTACTGCAGAGATTTGCGATATTTTCCACGATGTAACACCTAATACAGAACAGCTAAATCCTAAATTTTAAACAAGAATTAGTATTTCATAATAAGAACTTGTTTGTCCACAATTCGATAAATTGCAAGGTGTCCATATATCTAACACTGTTATCATGGCTTTTCTTATTTTAAGCTCTTATAGTCTATATAGCATTCACGATTTAATCTAGACCTTAATTGAATACAAAATAATCATTGCGATCAAAAGTAATTATAAAACCCTTTACCTCTATTAATTCTCTTAAATAGTCAGCCTCATTTTCATCACTGCAGACTGTAGCCAAATATTTTAATAATTTAGTAGATGGAGGTGTTGTAATATCTAAAAATCTTGTGAATATTTCACGAACACTGACTGCAGGTATACGTTCGTGGCATTCCCAATATTTTACAGTGCCTGTAAAAGTTATTCATGTAACTATATTATTTTCAATTTCATAATTATCCTCATATCTAAGGAAATGTCAGACATATTTCTATACAAAGATATTATACCTGTAGAAGTAAGTTTTTCTTTCATAACTTCAAGTTGCACCGGTCTATCAAAATCGTCTACACCTTTTAACCTTTTTAGTACATCATCAACGATATCACTGCGATTACAGGCCATTATACCAACGTGGTCACCGGGATCATATTTTAATTGAGTCTGAAAGTCCAAAATTCTCTATTATTAATACATATTATAAATAGATATATTATACATATAAGAAACTTTAGTTTTTTACTTACATTTGATACCATATCAACATATATCGTCGCACGGTCGTCAGTATATTCACCTAAATGTTTATTTTCTTTTACACTACATGAGATTAGATGTTTATTATAGCTTCGTTCCAACGCAGCTTTTAAGTTACAGTTTCTTTCGACTTTGTTATATCTTACTGTTTCTTCTGTCAGTGGCATCATTCCTAATGATTTTTTAGCGTTTTTTACCATTTCATTTTCTTCTAAGCAAAATGTTTCGCATGCCACCTACAATTTTATATTACTTATTATATATGAAATTGCTAATATTTCAATATACGTAAGCAATGCAAATGAACATTAATATCAGCGATGAATATCTATGATGATGAATCTATGATGAATGGCAATATTTTGATAGATGGGGAACAAGTGGAAGACGTGAAAGAATTTGTATACTTGGGATCTAAATTTTTCAAAAGATGGAATGGATGAAAAAGTGGTATTGAAAGGAGAGTGAATGTAGGGAATATAGTAAATGGTGCTCTGCACGCTTTTATGAATAGCCAGATGGTGTCTCAAAGGGCCAGACTGGCTGTGCAAGGACCAAATTCAGGACATTTTAAATAAGGGCCAGGCCAAGAGTACTCTTAACCGACGAACTTGTATGAAGGGTTTAATGAGAATGAAAGAAGCGTAGGAGATGCAAGGATCGTGGCAAGTGGAAGGACGTTGTCTTTCCCTACCCCTATGGGAATGAGGCGTGATGCTATGTATTTATGTATGTATGAATATCCATAGTTATGCAAATAAGTGTGAAAGATAGTGTAATTTCTATAGATTTGTTTTTTATTAAATTGTTTCTCATGAAAGTTACATCAATATAAATGATTTTGATTGTGGTATCTAATAGAGGTATTCATATCGTGAAATTCACAGTTCTTTTAAGTAATAATTGTTCCCTTGAAAATAGCAAGACGTGAGAAATTTTATTGCAGTAACTTACATGGAATATGTTTGAAGACCAGCAGCGAAATTGTTGTTCTTGACCGCTCATTTCATCGCCACATGTTAGTTCTAATAGTCTCTCTCCTCCTAAATCTTCCAAAACTTTATCAATCGTTTTGCCAAAATTACAATATTTTGGATAAACACTGGAACCTAATGCGAAAACGGCAAAGCATACATTACTTAGCGGTCCTATATTTTCAGCTGATGAAGTAGCTATACTACCTGTTGACAATACAATGCTATTATTAATAACTTTAATTTGTAAATATAATAATAATACAAACATTTGTATCCATAAATCAATTATTATCTATTCTGGATTCGGTTGTGTTTTAAAATAATATTGTAGCTTTTCTGCTTAAGGTAGTCTTTTTAGCAGTTGTATTTTTTTTAGATCAACGCTCTAAAGATCCCTGTTCAAATCATTATATAATACGTAAATACAATTTGTATTTAAGTGTTATTTTTGCTCTATTTGTCGATATAATCAATATTCTTTTGATTCAGTTGCGCGGATATAATTGAAAACAGTTTTTTCCTTATCGACTTCATCTCTGACTTTTGATACTTTATGCATAATTTCTATACTTGCCTTATATTAAATATCAGCATATACTGAAAGATGTACTTACTCTTATTCGATTCTAATCTTGATAATTGTCTTTTGTACTCTATGGTATTTGAGTTTTTGTTTGATTCCATCCGGGAGAGCTGCTTTTTGTATTCCATACTTGGTGTCATGACACTATTAGTTCGCATTAACGACTTCGGTGTGGGCACTTTGCAAGTCCTATAAAAAATAACTTGTGATAGATCCATTATATCACAGAACTGTTGTATCACATCTGAGAGAATAATAGCATATATTTTCTTTAATTATCAATCCAATATTAGGGCCTTTAGACAAGTTACTTTCGAAGATTGCTAACGTTCCAAAAATGTATGGGAAAGACGTTTGTAATCGAAAAATTAAACGTCATTCCCATACATTTTTTGAGCATTAGCAATCTTCGAAAGTAACTTGTCTACAGGCCGAGGGATTCGTTCCACTTATTTAGGATTTTCAATATTGTATTTAGGTACATTAGTAGTTAATACAACATGTGATAGCTTTCTTAATAATATATATAAATAATGGTAAAGTGTTTTACTAAGTAGTTATTATATTATTATTAATATCTTACCCAGCACTATCAGTTTGGTCTCCTTGGTACCTCTTTTCATTATAAAGCATTTGTAGCAAATGTTTTGCGAATTCCTGTAAAATGAAGGAAGATTAAGAAAATATTACAATCTCTCCTTCTGTCGATTCTTGACTATGCTGACGCAAGAAACACAGATTTAACTGAAGACTAGCTAAATAAACTTGAGTGAATTCAAAATCTCTTTATTCGGTTCATATTTGGTCTACATAAATATGACCACGTTTTAAGAATTTCGCGCTAAGGTCAAGTAGCTTCCCATAAGCTTTCGCCGGAAATTACACATACTCTCTCTTCTGTACTGTGTGTTCGTTAATCCTAACGCACTTCCTTATCTCAAGGAAAAATTTCAATTTATGACAGGTAAGAGAAGTTTACGAACCTCTCATCACATTTATAATAACTGCTCACAAAATGATATTCTTTGCTAACTCTTTTTCGGTAGCACCAGTTCAACTATGGAGCGATCTTCCTCTTGCTGTGAGGGAAACTCCATCGCTGGATACTTTTAAACGACGAGTAACGGATTATTATCTCTCACGTTGAACGACAAGTATTATTCAATCTAATATCTTTAAGATTTAAATGTATTTATGTTTTATGTACTTATTTGTGTAGTATTTGCTGTATACCACCTATCATAATCGAATTTATATTTTCTTTTCACCCGAAGGTTGCCTGGAAGAAATCGCTACGTAGCGATAAGGCTACCTATTTTACTCCATTGCATAATATAAGCATAAGTGTTGTTGTAAATTTTTACATGCATACATACATACCTAGCATTACGCGTCATCCCCATAGGGGTAGGCAGAGACCACGTCCTTCCGCTTGCCACGATCCTTGCATATCTCATTCGCCTCTTTCATTCTCATTAAACCCTTCATACAAGTTCATCGGTTTAGAGTACTCTTGACCTGGGCCTTATTTAAAATATCTTGAATTTGGTCCATGAACGTTCACCTTGGTCTTCCCCTTCCAACTTTCGCATTCACTCTTGACTCATAAATCCTTTTTGTCAGTCTCCTTTCATTCATTCTCTCTACGTGCCCAAACCATCTAAGCATACCTTTTTCAATTTTAGTCACTACGTCTTCTTTTATACCACAACGTTCTCTTATCACACTATTTCTCACTCTGTCACTCAGTTTTAATCCACTCATGCTTCTCAACGCTCTCATCTCTACCGCATTTATTTTACTTTTGTGATTCTTCTGCCATACCCAACTTTCACTACCAACATAAGTGTTAGCACCAACACTCCTGCATGCACTGCCATTCTGGCCTTTATTTACTCTATATTAAAAGACAATATATAACATCCACATCAAGTGGAAGATGTGAAAGATTTTGTATACTTGGGATCTAAATTTACAAAAGATGGAACATGTGAAAGTGATATTGAAAGGAGAGCGAGTGCAGAGAATATGGTAAATGGTGCTCTGCACGCCTTTATGAATAGCCAGATGGTGACTCAAAGGATCTGGTCCTTGCTGTGGTCTGGCTGTGGTTGGAGAAGTGTTAGTGCCAACATTTGTGTATGGTAGTGAAAGTTGGGTATGACAGAAGAAGGATAAGAGTAAAATAATAAAAAATAGAGTGATAAGAGAACGTTGTGATGTAAAAGAAGACTAAAATTGAGAAAATGGAATACTCAGATGTTTTGGGCACGTAGAGAGAATGATTAAAAGGAGGCTCGCTAAAAGGATATATGAATCAAAAGTTAATGGGAAGGCGTACGTTGCTCGAACAAATCCAGGATATTTTAAATAATGGCCAGGTCAAGAGGACTCTAAACCAACGAACTTGTATGAAAGGTTTAATGAGACTGAAAGAAGCGAAAGAGATGTGCAAGGATCGTGGCAAGTGGAAGGACGTGGTCTCTGTTTACCCCTATGGGAATGAGACGTGATGCTATTTATCCACTAAAAAAAACTACGTGTTGTCCAACATTGAAATACAGTAAGCTGTTTTTAGTAGTGCTCGATACCGTAGAACACCCGTTTGTAGTGAGAGTCTACATTGCGAATTTCAAGGTGTTTTTGCAAATAGATTCGAAGTTCTCGTGATCTCCTTGAAGCCAGTGATCATTTTTTACACATAGAATCATAAATAGAATAAGTATCTCTTTATAAAATGGTTAAGCCAACTGTTTAATTATTTGCTTTTCTATTTAAATATGTACGTCGACTGTATTCTGTAACAAACTCAATGACATATTGTTTATATCTATGGTTATATATGGCGTTTGTGAGAAATATTAGTACCATAGTCGACCCACGAAGCTTTGCTTAAATGGAGCAATTAATTCGGCATCATTATCGTATCGTTCATTTAGAGACAGTGTCTATTCTGATAGCAGTTTAAACTAAAATTCACTTACATTTATTTATATATTCTAAATTATGAAGGCATTTAGAACTATGTTAGTTAAAACAAGTAAAAAGTCATTAGCTTTATCTATGTTTTTAACGCTGATGACTATTTGTATTTCGTTTTATTTATTCAGTATATTGTTATTTTTATGCTTAGCATATATCTATTAGTTGATACCACCTCTTTTTACCTCAAATAATCTCCATAATCCAAAGGTTGCATGGTATAAATCTAGTTTAAATTTGTAGTAGACAATAAAGAATATTCTGTCAATGTTTTTAGATTAGAAAATTATTCATATATAATTATAAATATTCATGAAACCTATTTACAAAGACTAATGTGCAAGTTGACATTAGGCTAGGCCGTGTCAACTACCAGTTGACATGATACGATAGTTCTGTCTCTACTCGTGAAATTAGAGATATGCTTCTCTTTCTTTTTAAGTCATAATGTGTAGTATCTATTTTGTTTCACGGTAACTATCGTAACTAAATTTGTTTAGAGATAACACAAGACAATAGAAAAAATAAATCAATTACAAAGTGACAGTTATTAACAGTGCGTCGTATGTGTTTTTGTGGTATTTTATGAGCTGTGAGTGTTTATTAGTGCTTATTTGTATTTTTGATTATATTAGTGATGTGAATAATATTGTAACTGTGTACGTTTCTACAAGACGTTCTAAAGATGTCGATTAGTAAATTCAAAGCCTTTGCTAAAAGAAAGTTGATAGAAAAATCGTATTATAAGTTGCAAGATTACTTAGACGAATGAAACGCGTGGGAGTGAACGAATTGCTCTAATTGGAATTAAATTATATTAAACTAATATAATATTGTAATTATGATGGTAACAAAAAAAATACCCGACTGAATTTGTTGTGGGTTGTTCTCGGATAAGGGCGCGAAGGAACCTTCGTAACTTTAGATTTTAAGTCGTTCTGGAGTATCATCATCAGACGTACATTAGAATTAGAGTGTGGAAAAGAAAAAATATATATATAATTTGATGATTCAAAAGTGCCTTAATATGCCTTGAATTAAGATATTTTTGATTTGAATTGATTGAAAACCCTTGAGGTAAGTTAATTTTTAAGACACGAGCCTATATATACAAGACGGACTGTTTTTCAAATTTTAGCGCAACAGGACGCTACACCAGTCTTAATTTAATAAACAAAAGATAACATTATATAGTTTAACTATTAGCAAACATAAAAATCATAACATTTGGTACTCTTTCATGAAAATTAAAGTCCAAAGAGCCACTTTAGTGTCATTTGATCCACGAGGCAATTGATGCAAAAACGTCGGGTTATTCATTTTTTTTTTCATTTTTGAGACATGGTACTAGAAAACAAAAAAAATATTATTTCGGACAAGCGAAGGGTTATCGCGCTTCCATCTTAGCCTGTATCATCTATTAACATCAGGTGTGATTACAGTCTAGCGCAAAAAGTCTTGTTAATTAGAAAATGTAATATCCTAAATTCATCCTACCGAGTGCTCGCACCATTTATTTATTTAACGCTTATTAAGCCACTTATTAGAAAAAATACATACAAAGGAAACTTAAGGATTAAAACTGAGTGACAGAGTAAGAAATAGTGTGATAAGAGAACGTTGTGGTAGAAAAGAAGACGTAGTGAATAAAATTGAGAAAAGTATGCTTAGATGGTTTGGGCACGTAGAGAGAATGAATGAAAGGAATCTGACAAAAAGGATTTATGAGTCAAGAGTGAATGCGAAAGTTGGAAAGGGAAGACCAAGGCGAACGTTCCTCGATCAAATCCAGGACATTTTAAATAAGGGCCAAGTCAAGAGTACTCTAAACCGACGAACTTGTATGAAAGGTTTAATGAGAATGAAAGAAGCGAAGGAGATAAGCAAAGGATCGTGGCAAGTGGAAGGATGTTGTCTGCCTACCCCTATGGGAATGAGGCGTGAATTAATTAGTGTCCCCCTTATCGATTTGAAGCGATTTCTTCCAGACCTTAGACGTTTTCATTCTCTCTAAACTACATGATAGATATAGTTTAGAGAATATGACATCAGAATTGAGGTCAAATTAGTTACATTAACACCTCGTCGGCTTTGCCTTTTAAAACTATTTGCATATGTTAATAAAGTATAATAAACTGTTGTGTGTGGAATTCAAACATGTGTCGGCTTGATTTGTTACATTTTTTATGTTACCTATTAATATTGCGGATGTACACATCGCCTTGAGTATGATGACTTATTTTAAAGTGTTACATACGTGTTTTTATATAGAGGTTTGTTTATTAAATAAGAAAAGGTTTTTCTAAATTCCAGTGGGTTTATTTAATGTTTACAGGTTATGTTTACTTGACTGTGATCTCACCTGATAATAATGAAGAGTGCTAACCTACCTCATTGGTCTAGTGGTTAGCATGTTCGACTACAGACCTGAGGTCCTGGGTTTGAGTCCCGGGTAGGGCCAATTCGAAATCAATATTGAGATTTTCTCAATATTTGTCCGAAGTTGTGAAAAAATTGCCTGGTCGTTTCGGATTGCCGTCACGTCGGGCTATGAGAGTGAAGGAATAGGGAGTACACTTGTGTACTATGCCTGCCAACACGCAATGGAGCAGCATTGTGGGTCTATGCTCTAAAAACCCTCTCTCATATGCGGGGAGTGAGGAGGCCTGTGCCCAGCAGTGGGACGTTAATGGGCTGCTACTTACTTACCTTTAGTTTATATATAGAATCGCATTAGAATTGAGACCTCGTTGGCGCATTGGTGCAAGTACTCGCTTTGCCAGCAGAGGTCCCATAAGTCTGTACTGGTGGGAAGCTACAGCAATTGCAAGCTACCACTCTACCAGTAAAGATGTACCAATCAAGATATTTGTGTTCCAGTGCAATGCTGTGTAAAAACCATACGATATACCATCAGCTTGTGACGGACACGTCCTTACATAAATATATATACTATTTATATACAGACATACATAAATGTATATATAAAAATAATTAAATGCATTATATGTATTCAGAAATATCATTATATACATCCTTTTTTAATTAATAATATATAAGTGATACTGGCAACCTACACAAGCCTTGTTATTTTGAAAGAAGAAAAAAAAGAGAAAAAAACGAGAGGGCCATGGATTTTGCGCGGGAGGGAAAAAGGAGGACGTACGGTTTTTTATTATTGTGTTAGTTTTACAAATAATACTTTATCTTTTAAAATAGGGTTTTGTGTAAATTAATAAAGTGGCGAGGTGTTGAAGTACATAAAGGGACTGGAGTAAGATGTTATAGCATTAAAATATATTTAAATATACATGAAATGGATGTCACACGTATATACGAGTATATATTGTAATTTAAGTTATTTTCAATATTATCATTATTGGTTTTATATCATATTTAATTATTAGATTAGATGTCATTTAATTAATACATATTATTATTATTATTATTTATATAATATATACATATACTGTAGTGATATATGGATATATATAAATATGTATATTATTGAAGTATATATTTCGAACGAGCGTGCTTCGGCATGCCTGCAGTTGGTGTTGCGATCCTACCTTTCACTAGGAGAGGTTGGGGTTCGACTCCAGCTCATTATGATGCCTTGAATAATACTTTATGGGGCAACTCCAAGAAGTAGTGCTAGTACAATGTGGTTTCTGAAATGTTACTGATTGATGATCCGGCGCTATAAGTGTAGTCATCGTTAATCGGTAGTGCTAGAGCCATGACCGAATGTTGCTAGGCGTTGCGATAGCTTCTGCGTAGCAGTGATGGACAAATGAACACTGATCTCGTGGGCTTGCTCACATGTGAAGTGTTCGCCTGTTAGGGACAATCTCTTAGCTTACTATTAAATGTAATAAAAATGACATTGTAGCATGTCATAGAAATAGGGCCGCTGGTCGGGCCTTTATTATCAAGGCTGCGGACTAGCTTATAGACAGTGTGGCCTGCTGAACCCTATTGCTTTCCGTGGCTTGCCACGCATATATAATGAACTAATGCTTTTGTTGGATTGAGAGCTCAGCGACTGGACACTCTGTGTGGGTGTGTGGCCCCGCATATGTGGATCAACGACATATTATATTATTCTACAACATTCCCACCGAGGTGGTGACATATTATACATCTACGCAGTCGATCACAAGACTTAAAATATGTGAATATTATTATACCACGAATCCCACCGAGGTGGGGATACATACATCGATCTAGTCTAACACTGGACTTAAAACGTGTGTAATATATGCGGTGTGGTCCGCCTACCAGATACTCCTGATCTGTGTAATTGATTTGACGAAATGCATTGGTGATTTATATATCCCATTTAAAATAACACTGCGCTTTGCGCTTTATAACCATGGCTATTGCCTCATCACAGCTTCGGCTGACAATGTATATGGATTTCGATCCTCGTTTGAAATACCTTAGAGACCCGTCTCTACATGTTTATGAAACATATCCGGGCTTTAGTCCCGATGACACAACCTTCGAATGATCATACGCCGCAGGCGCACTATAAACAGGAATACTCTAATTATGGGGAGGGGGTTCAGAGCACGAGTCGGAACTCATCGTCGCCTGGCGGGTGTGGCGCCAGTTGACCACTTCGGTGCCCTAATAATAATAATAATAATAACATAAATAATAATAGAAGGTACCGGAGTGCCTATGATAGGAGTTTACTTCATCGGCATTGGTTATATTCATCATTGGATAAATACTTAATGTTTTCCAGAAAATTATATTTCTTATGCTTTACAGATATTATATTATATATGAATATAATAATGGGAACGTCATGTCACGCCATCTCTTTACCTCTGACGCTCTAAAAGGATTTGGATTGCTATGGAAACAACATATTTAGGGGTTCTAATTAGCTAGACGATTACACTTGGCCAAATATATATTTTAGTATATTCCAACGTTGCCTTTAAACTATGTCAGATGCGCGACTTTGTATATATGTATTTTATAATGTATTTCGTACATGGTTTCGGCGAGACGAGGTCGATATAGTTACAAGCTGAGGTAACAATCAAGTGTTCGTCTATCAACAATAAACAAAACTATCATATCTTCATCACCGAAGCCTTATATTACAAAATGAATTATCTTAAACTTGATAAACCTTAAATTGAACCCCCTACCTCTACTAACAAAGCAACTATTTACACTATTAAACCAACGAATCCACCAGGACATGTGATTTATTAGAATTATTATAAACATAGAGTAGAAGAAGTAGCCACTGAGTTTCTTGCTGGTTTATTCTCAGTAAAAACAACTCTCCTAAACGATTTGTTACTAATTCAATATTAAAAAGAGCTGTTTGCCTACTTCAATTTGCCTCGTATATTTCAATCAATAAAATAAATAAACTCACCTCGCCATTTGCAGGAGGTTCTCCATTGCCAAAAGTGGAAGTTACGATCAGCAGGAGGGTTTCGTGTTCTATAGAAAACACGTCGTAATCAGACATACAATGAACCTGTTGGACAAAGGAATTATATACTATTTATCTATATACCGACGACTTAACGGCCAGAAGGTACATAATAGAATTCATTTGGATTGGATAAAAACGAAGCAAATGAACTGTTCCTACTGAAATAGACGCGAATTTATTAAGGGTTCTTCTTACAACAGATTAGGAAGGAAGCCTGATGGTTCAAAAGTGATTATAGAGCTCTTATTCTTGTTTTGTTAGAAAAGCACGAAATCCTAGCTTAAACCAAGAACTCTTGACAGAAACGTGTGCGTATAAACAGTTGTAATTGAAATAGACGCAACTGCAAATTATCGGTTCTTCTTACAACTTGATTAGGAAGGAAGCCTGATGGTTCAAAACAGCGTATAGAGCTCACTTCAACTAGAAGCACCTTGATTTCTTCTTCTCTTAGAAAAACACGAACTCCATGCATAAACAGTTGTAATTAAAATAGACGCGGTTGAATTTATTATCGGTTCTTCTTACAACAGATTAGGAAGACCGATGGTTCAAAATGGCTTACGTCAATATGAATCACTTTGATTTCTTTTTGTCTTAATTGAATTGAACTTTTGACAGAAAAGTGAGCATACAAACAGTTATAATTGAAATAGACGCAACTGAATTTTTTATCGGTTCTTCTTACAACAGAATAGGAAGGAAGGCCGGTGGTTCAAAAGAGTTTATAAAGCTCACTTCAATATGCAGCACCTTGATTTCTTTTTCGGTTAGAAAAGCACGAAATCTTAACTTAAACCAAGGACTTTTGATAGAAAAGTGTGCATACAAACAGTTATAATTAAAATAGACGCGACTGAATGTATCACCGGTTCTTCTTACAACAGATTAGGAAGGAAGCCTGATGGTTTAAAAGTGCTTATAGAGCTAGTTCACTTCAACATGGAGCACCTTGATTTCTTTTTCTCTTAAAAAAGCACGAAATTCTCACTTAAACCAAGAGCTCTTGACAGAAAAGTGTACGTTTAAACAGTTATTATTGAAATAGACGGGATTTAATTTAGTATCGGTTCTTCTTATAACAGATTAGGAAGGAAGACCGATGGTTCAAAAGAGCTTTTACCTTACATCAATATGCAGCACCTAGATTTCTTTTTCTCTGAATTAAATTGAACTTATGACAAAACAGCGTGCATAAAAGTCGATATTTATAAAATTCATATGTAATTCGTATTAATCTTACCTGAGCATTGAAGGCGTGTCCAAAAATAGTTCCCAATTCCTTAGCATATTGTTCAGATTTCCCCGTCTCAGTGGCGTAAAGTATAGTCGCTTTAATTCGCTTGGAGAGCGCTTGGCCAAATAGTTTGGAAGTAAACTTGACAGCTCTAGCTATTTGCTTAAAGTTAAATCTTCTCCTTGGCTTATCTTCCAACTTCGTCCATTGATGAGTTTTCCAAGCTGGCTCCTTTTAAATATTAAAAAGTTATTATCATAAAGCGTTAAATGGGCTAGATTGGACAGAAAAGGACAAAATTGGCTAGAAGGCCACTGGCTTGAGTGGCTTGCTTTTATGAGACAACCTTCTTAAAGAAGAGTGCCTATGAGCAAGAAAAGAGAGGGAGAATGCAGCGAATGGAAACAATGATTGCACAGATCGTCCCTCCTGCAAACAGTCTCAGTTGATCTCATCTGGAGCACCAGGAAATGCGCAAACTGCACCTCTGTTTTTGTTGTCATTTACGTATGAAGAGAGAAAATAGGTATCATTGGGTTTTAGTGCATATTGTGAGGCCTTCTCCCTCGTTGTATCCCACACTTTTAACCCATTTAGGTTAGGCAAAAAATGAACAAAAGAGGGAATTAATGACCTTCCCTCACTTATGAATGAAGAGGACACCACTGGATATCAGTTAGTATTGCGTGGCCTTGTGGTTGGGTAAAAAAAGGCTACATAAAATTAATAATTGACTTAAAGGAAGTTCCATTTCTATAGTCAACTTCTAGAAGACTGTTACTGTTAATCGTATAGCAGTAGTCTTTGTGTAATAAAAGATTTCTTTATTCGTTATATTAAATGTGAATGTAAACTTTATTTCATTCAAATTTAACTCATGAAAGCAACGTCTAACGCGAGTAAACATTAGTGTTGTTGAATTAAATATATAAATAAATCCGTGAATAAATATTTATACTTTCATTTGTTATCCTGTTGATCCCCAATAAGAGATAAAAAGTGTTTTTCCCGACCCCTAAAACACGCACGACCCGGATTAACACAGTGTCCAGTTTAAACAATATAACAAAAAAATGTTTTGTTTTGCATACTAAGAAGGTACCCTAATTTACCGAAGGGTTATTATAACTCATATACAGTATAAATTAAATGTACAATATATTTATAGTGTGAAAAGAGAACGTTGTGGTATCAAAGAAGATGTAGTGACTAAAAGTAAGAAAGGCATGCTTAGTTGGTTTGGGCACGTAGAGAGAACGAATGAAAGGAGGCTGACAAAAAGGATTTATGAGTCAAGAGTGAATGGGGAAGTTGAAAGGGGAAGATCAAGGCGAATGTTCATGGACCAAATCCAGGACATTTTAAATAAGGACCAGGTTAATGAGAATGAAAGAAGCGAAGGAGATAGGCACGGATCGTGGCAAGTGGAAGGACGTGATACTTGCCTACCTTTATGGGAATGAGACGTAATGCTAATGAGGCCTATGTATGTATGTTTGTATGTATAGGAGTACTCAATGTGCTAGCAGAGTTACCGGTTGTAGAAACCATAAGAAGTAAATGGCCTCTTACTAGATTAGAACACTTCCTTCTTAGTCTGTATCATCAATTGCCATCAGGTGTGAACACAGCCAAGCGCTAAACTGTCAGCAATAAGAAATATATACAATTTAAGGCTATTTAACACGTACGAGATATAACTAGACTATTGTGTGCTCTAAAGCCTACACGAATAAAGAATTCTTTGCACGAAAACTACTGCCATAAAATTTAAAGTATCAGAGAAAACCAGGCAGGTTATTCAGGCGTGATGAATTTAATGTCCCTATCCAACCTCAGGTACCCCAGTTCAGGATCCAGATGTTACTACTGGATTTTAATGGGTACTCTGTATTGTAGCATCATCCACACTCATTGCTAATGGTATAACAGCGAGGAAATAAATGCACGCTGCATTCAAAGAGAAAATGGTTTAAAAGCCCAAAAGGTTGGACCGGTAGAAATGAGCATCATTGTCGAGGATAATGATAGAGTCCCATCAAACAGAATTGCCGTAACCTTGCTTAGTGACGTGAGGAGTGTCCTCAGGTTACAGCTGGTAACAGTCCGGTATAATCCACAGCATATTTTCGTGGTTTTAACGTTAAAAAAGGTGTTAATAACCAAATAGTCTTACTTGATAATCATATGAAGGTCTCATATAATATAACGCCATTTCCTGGTGGAACACTGAAGTTAGAGACGACGACATCGGCGGTACAATCCAAACCCAATCTGAAGGACAACCGCCTCTGTAAAATGTATATAATTACTAGTGATATATTGAAATACTCTCTAGTCCACCTAGTGAACTTAATAATGGTTACAATTCTACAATTGACGGATCATTTGTAACATGTACTTTTAATAATTTGCGCAATAGTTATAAGGTTTCCACTTAAAAGTCAACATAAACCAAGCAAGCCAATGATGAAGCAAGCAAATGTTCATACCCTTCATGTTATATACCCTTTTCTTTATCGAAATACTACCATTATTACTAATACATACCCTTTCAAGAGCGAAATACATTACTAATACTACTATTATTATACTGCCTCATTGGTCTAGTGGTTGTTCGACCAGTTTGACTTCAGACACGAGGTCCTGGGTTCGAGTCCCAGGTCGGGCCAATTCACAAATCAATATCGAGTTTTCTATTAAGATTTTCTCAATAATTGCTCGAAGTTGGGAAGTTGGCGGTGTGATCCACCCCAGTGCCTCGGAGAGCACGTTAAGCCGTCGGTCCTGCGCCTGATCTCTCTCCGGTCGTGTCGGATTCCCGTCACATCAGACCATGAGAGTAAAGGAATAGAGAGTGCACTTGTGTACTATGCCTGCCAATCCGCAGTGTAGCAGCCTGGTGGGTCTAGGCTCTAAAAACTTTCGTTTTCGGAGTGTAGAGGCCTGTGCTCAGGAGTGGGACGTTAATGGGCTGCTACTTACTTACTATTATTACTAATACACACCCTTTTCAAGAGCAAAATACATTACTAATACTTAGTATTAGTAACAGTAGTAGTATTAGTAATGTAATTCGCTCTTGAAAAGTGTATATAAAAGAGAGAGTAATAGTAGATGTGTTAGTAATGCATTTCGTTCTTTAAAAGTGTATATAAAAGAGAGAGTAATAGTAGATGTATTAGTAATGTATTTCGCTCTTGAAAAGTGTGTATATAAAAGAGAGAGTAATAGTAGTTGTATTAGTAATGTATTTCACTCTTGAAAAGTACGAGGTGTGTTCAAAAAGTATCGCGAATTTTGAATTTTCGCGGGTTACGTATATTCGAATTTCGAATTTTTTGTGGCGTTATGTTGGTACTCATGTCTCTCACTTATGCCGACAAGCTCGGCCATTTTGAATGTTCATTTAATTGTTGACAGCTGCTTTGCTTGCACGTGTTTTGGATCGTCTTCGATTTTTACCTATTCAAAAAAATGGATCAAAGA
>JACTOM010000897.1:2270383-2322701 GCA_015832385.1 Elymnias hypermnestra | reverse complement strand
CTTATTCCCATAGGGGTAGGCAGAGACAACATCCTTCCACTTGCCACGATCCTTGCATATCTCCTTCGCTTCTTTCAATCTCATTAAATCTTTCATACAAGTTCGTCGGTTTAGAGTACTCTTGACCTGGCCGTTATTTAAAATGTCCTGGATTTGGTCCAGGAACGTTCGCCTTGGTCTTCCCCTTCCAAATTTCGCATTCACTCTTGACTCATAAATCCTTTTTGTCAGTCTCCTGTCATTCATTCTCTCTACATGTCCAAACCATCTAAGCATACCTTTCTCAATTCTAGTCAGTTTTAATCCACTCATACTTCTCAACGCTCTCATCTCTACCGCATTTATTTTACTTATGTGATTCTTCTGCCATACCGAACTTTCACTACCATACATAATTTTTGGCACCAACACTCTAGCATGCACAGCCAGTCTGGCCCTTTGAGACACCATCTGGCTATTCATAAAGGCGTGCAGAGTACCATTTACTTCCTACTACTACTCCCTGCATTCACTCTCCTTTCAATTTCACTTTCACATGTTCCATCTTTAGTAAATTTAGATCCCACGTATACAAATTCTTTCGCCTCTTCCGCTTGTTCCCCATCTGTCAAAATATTACCATTCATCATAGATTCATCTCTTTCAAAAAGCATAACTTTCATTTTGTTTACATTCACTTTCATTCCTTTCCCTTTCAAAGCTTCATTCATAATATTTACACCTCTTTATATTGTGTTTAATTTGTTAGTGTTTTACTAGTTAACATTTTTGTCTCTCTAACTCCTTTCTGTAATCAGTTTTGTTGAATTTAAATACTTATTTTTATATAATATGGTTATAAGGCATTGAAGTTGAATCACAGTTAAATAGTTTAGCTTCAGAAGTCTTAATTCTTTTGCAACAAATCTTTTAGTTTAATAGGTTTTATGGTTACTATGTGTAGAGATTTAAATAATATGTGTTTCTTTTTTGTATGTTAAATAAATGAATAAAAATAACCATTTATTTATCGCTTCATTATATAAAAATGTTTAATTAAATTTAAAGTAAAAGTAGACGAGTAATGACTGTCAAATTTGTAATTTTATCCAGTCTTCAGAAAAAAATAAATGTAATACTGAATATAATAAAATACAAATTCAATGAAAAAGTAAACCCAAAAAATTCTTTGTTTTGAATCGTGGTATTTTTCATATGTTTAATATTAGAACTTTGTGAATACTCAAGTGTATTATGAAATTTATTGTATATTACCAAATCATTAAAGTCTCTGGTTTTATAATAAAACTTAACTATAATAGCCTAAGATCATGTTGTAAAATTGTTACATTCATATTGTAGTGAATGGATTTATAATTTTGATGCTTAGTTACAGCAACAGGGACAGTCTTTAGACAGGTTTCTCAACCCAAATGTGTCCATAAGGAATCTGGGAAAGAGTTTATTCACTCGTAAGTGGAATAAATTATACTCTACTCCAAAGATCTGTATTTAAAGAACTCTTGGCAACCAGGTTTAAACAGGTAGCATTACTAAGACTGTGAGTAACATTTTACATTGTGATATATATACATACATACATAGCATCACGCCTCATTCCCATAGGGGTAGGCAGGGACAACGTCCTTCCACTTGCCACGATCCTTGCATATCTCCTTCGCTCCTTTCATTCTCATTAACCTTTCATACAAGTTCGTCGGTTTAGAGTACTCTTGACTTGGCCCTTATTTAAAATGTCCTGGATTCGGTCCAGGAACGTTCGCCTTTGTCTTCCCCTTCCAACTTTCGCATTCACTCTTGACTCATAAGTCCTTTTTGTCAGTCTCCTTTCATTCATTCTCTCTACATGCCCAAACCATCTAAGCATACCTGTCTCAATTTTAGTCACTACGTCTTCTTTTATACCACAATGTTCTCTTATCACACTATTTCTTGCTTTGTCACTCAGTTTTAATCCACTTATACTTCTCAGCGCTCTATATATATTATTTAATAAATAACATTTGTAAAATAATTATCAACGGACACACAGATCCGTAAATCTGATTTTTATATACATAACAATACGTAGGTGCGGTCACTGTTTCTCAAGTACCTCACTCGCCCCATAGGGACTGTCACATTTGACACATCTTATCGCAGGTAGCTAACACAACCACGTGTTGAAATCACGCTCCGGTCATATTTGTTTTTTGGTTGCTATCGATATAATTATCAACGTTACAATTATAATAGTGTCTCTCTTATCCTAACTTTAATTGCCTTCCAATATCCTCCAGTATATACTCCTCCTTTAATCCTCCCTTAATACATCTAACTCAGTCACCACACTTCTCTTCACATTAAAGATATATATGTCGGAGAATAATAGGAGAGAACGGAGAAGCATAAAGCACAGAGGGGCGTAGGGTTCTCCGCCGACATCGTTATGAATTGGTTTCATTATTTAATTTCTTATTCTGTGGGCGTTCGTGGGTAATGTTGGTGCAATTAAACACTTTGTTAATTAACTCGGATTATAATGTTCAATCACTTAATGTTCCCGATATCAATTTACACAAACTCATTAACACTAATAGCTAGGAACGCGACAGTTTCAATAGTCGACCACTCCGGCCGACCACCGCTCTAGAACTCCCGAGAGACGGGCCGGACTGCCACTTATTGACTCTGCCCCCACGCCGACACAAAGATGGTGCCAGCGTTCCACAGACTATTAAACACGGACCAGCGATCCACAGACTCTTGCACTCCGACATATATATGAAATACAATCAAAATAAGATCATTTTTATTCTTTAAATAATAAACTACGGTTTCCTGTGTTAAAAGTGATCACAAATAGACGTTAGCTACGTGTAAATGATTGCTTTGAGCGAAAGAATATTAACGTGCTAAATATACCATGATAAAATCATACCTCAACAATATTGAGTCTATTTGAGTCGCATAGATTGCGACAGCCAATCTCTGTGCCCATGTACCAACCGTTGAAAGCTGTGGCGGTAAACTCCAAGCCTCCACAGTCCAATCTCATATTGGACACAGCAGGTAGAGCATACCATTGCAAGGCCAAGTCTTTAAACCAATCGTATCTAAAAAAAAGACAGATTATTACAAATAAATCCTATTTTTATCGATCACGAAACAACTTATACTAAAAGACTTGTAAGATATTCTAAACTCATTAAATGAAGTAATAAGTTAAATAGAAAATCTGTTTAAGTTGCGAAGGTGGCGGATGAGCTTAACCTAACTTGTGGATTTGATTTGTTTAAACAAAGTTTTATTACTTTCTTGTTCGAACATTCAATGTTTTTATGAATTAGAGAAAAAGTAATACAGTCCTTTCTATGCCCAATGAATCATTTGATACATGGATTCTATTTTTTACCTTTACCTCTACCTTCAACGTCTACTATATTCTTAAATCGTGATAATATATCACTTTTATCAAAATATTTTACAATGGTTGCTTATTTTACAGAGAAAGTATCAATTAAAATCTCTTTTTTCATTACAATTTAGCAAGGGACTTTATTTTTAATGTATACTATTAATGAATTTATCCATATACCCACAGAATTGGGAACTGTGTGAGTAATATCTCAGGGTTACATCGACTAATAAATAATGCCTTGTAATTCGTTAGATAATAAACTTAAAGGAGGTCTAATTAATTATTCAAAGGCACCGTCAACTTTCGGTTAAAATGTCTAAGAAGTTGCTCTGTGCTTTTACAACTTGTAATAAACAAGCTCATAATCTAATTTAACTTTAAACGCCTAATTTTAATATTACACAATAAAGTTGTTTAAAAGGTTAAATTTAACGATGCTTTTAGTTATAAAACAGTACTAAGTTCACAAGTTAAAAGACGGCGACTTGGTTTTGTATGTACGATCCTTTTTTACCTCGTCGGGAAATCTTCATGGATAAACGCAACAACACGGGGGAAAGGCATTACGGGGTTTGCCGGACTTTTACCAGCTAAAACCCAACAATCCTCCACCCTATGCTCGTTGGCAAAAGCACAGGGTTGAAATACATTCGCACTCTCATCAACAATATTTTCACGGGACTCTCCTCTCCAAATTCCTCCTAGTGGCATTGCCTAAAGGCTACCCTTAAATGTGTCCATTCTTAGAAGATCGACTTGCCAGGGAGTACGATACGCTGTAGGTGCAGATGCTAACTGGGCATGGCGTCGGGAGACTCAGCGAGAGGGAAAACTCGCAATACCCGCTTCATCCATTAGTGGAACATCAGAGGAGCGCTCGCACATTCCTCTCTGCTTGACGCTCATGTGCGGCGGCAGTCGACACGGCGCGTCATACAGTAGTAGATTGTCAGGTTTGAGGACTTGGATTGTTGATTGGGAGTGATCTCTGGCTCCTCAGCATTGTGAGTGCTATGATTGGTGACGAGTCAGATTGGGGAGCAGTGACTTCTTTCTGCGAGACTGTCATCCTGCAGAAGAAGGCAAACAGGCAAAGGGAGCTTATGGCAGACACTACGCCCTTTCGCCGGAACAGGTGGGGCGTAAGGAAGCGCAATTTCGTTCGTCTGCTCTCCCTCAACTAAATCCTTAAGTCGGGATACCAGATCTGAATGCGTCAGCGAACATCTAGACCCCAACACCTGGATAAACCGAGTTCCGCTGGGTTTTAGTGGGTATCTTGGTACGACCAGCAAAACCCGCACTCCCGGATGTAATTTTATACTTCATCCGGCGTGCATAAAGCAAAAGGTCGCCTCTTTTTACGACATCACGTCCTGGCAAAAGCAGGCCATAACATTCCAGCTGGTTTCTCTGCCCATCATGGCTCTATGTACAGCAGGCAGAGAAAGGTCCTCCACCGCGCTGTACTTATGACACTTCTCTATAATCTCTCCCCTTGCAACCCAACATAGGAACCTCCCGAAACAACCATGTCTCGGGAGGACCTGTTTGAGGCGAAAGGTCAGCGCTCCATAACCTCTATTGGTCCACTGTTCAAGGATTGGACGAATTGTTTCAATCATATAAAGAACTGGGCTGCTGCTCAATGGCTGGTGTGAAGATTTCGTGTTACACCCGAGCTCTCTTCTATTTTCAGTAGACCCTAGTCAGTACTTCGGACTCGAAAACCCCTGGAGGGGTACCCGCGAGTACGCAGGCCGCCTCACTCGAGAGGGTGCGATAACACCTGAATGTATGTACAATCCTAATTCTTTATTATGTGACTTCGAGATTGGATAAATTGATCCAGATTTTCTTATACTTCATGACGTAATGTTACAAGTACTAGTTAGCAGAAGCCCTGGGATCAATCCCCAGCAGGGTAATTTAAGGCAATTGAATTTTCTAATAACCTTGTGTAATATGAGACGTAAATTATTTCTATTATTGTTGACAGGTCAGCGTTTGAAGTTTGATCACACCTGAAGGTAAGTGATGATACAGTTTAAAAAGGAAACCCTTTATTCTGATAAGAGGCAATTTAGCTCCAATAGTTTCGAAGCATCATACCGGAACACAAATCTCTTAGCTTGGCTGGACGTCCTTGCTAGTATGGTGGTAACTAGCCACAACCATAACATCTTTCTTTTGCGCAACCTACCTAAACTCTCTCTACTTTCTCTCTTAACTTAAGGTTGTCTGGAAGAAATTAATAAATAAACCGAAGCCTTCCCACCAGTCCAGACTCAGACAAATTAGAAAATGCAATTTCCTTGAAGTCAATAGACAAGCGCTAATCTGTCAGATAAAAACAATGTAATGATATTATCAATGTAAAACTAAGTTTGTTTCTCACGCTGCCACACTTAAACTACTAAACCGATTATGATGTATTTTGGTATAAAGATAGAGGAAACACTGGAGATTGTTATAGATAATTAATTTCTTGTAATATTTATAGTAGTAGGTTTAAGAGGAGGGAATATCTTTGTTATATTTATGTATGAAAAATTTCACTTGTGTCGCTTTAATTTAAACTTTTCAATATTTTCAATATAATTAAAGTATGCGTGTATATTTTTTAAATTATTTAAAGAGATGAAACATAGCCATATATATATATTATTAAGACTTTGTTTTTATTGTGCTAAAATATAATATACCTTAACTGAAACCAATTTGAAATTGGTATGAAACTTCTCACGGGAAAGTCTAACGCAAGCGGTTTTGCGGGTAAAAGTTTATATGAAATAATATAAATATACGCAATTTACTAATATGTATAATAAAGGCAATGAAAAGTACTACATTTAATTAAAAAAAAAGATAAATACTTACTTAGGATGTTCCAGTTTAACCTCCATAATTATTTCGCGTGGAATGTCGAAATATACGGGATCTTTTCCATCAGCTGAAACCACTATGGGCAGGATATCCCATGCAGTACGAGGCGGTTTCCATCCAAGTCTTACACATATCTGGAAGAAAATTTAATTAAAAACTATATTTTACTCGAAAACTAATTATTCCCCGTGTTTAAACTTGCGTGAACCCGAAAATATTTAACGAAACAACAAATTCATGCTTTGGAACTTTCATCGAAAACGCTGACTAATCCATGATAGATATAACAAAAACACTATATACATTTTATCTTCTAAAAACTTATCACGTACATTGTTGTAATAGGAAAGTTATATCGACGAATATGCTATTGCTATCAATATCCTATCATATATACATACATAGCATCACGCCTTATTCCCATAGGGGTAGGCAGAGACAACATCCTTCCACTTACCACGATCCTTGCATATCTCCTTCGCTTCTTTCATTCTAATTAAACCTCTCATAAAAGTTCGTCGGTTTAGAGTACTCTTGACCTGGGCGTTATTTAAAATGTCCTGGATTTGGTCCAGGAACGTTCGCCTCGGTCTTCCCCTTCCAACTTTCGCATTCACTCTTGACTCATAAATGCTTTTTGTCAGTCTCCTTTCATTCATTCTCTTTTTATGCCCAAACCATCTAAGCAACCCTTTCTCAATTTTAGTCACTACGTCTTCTTATATACCACAATGTTCTCTTATCACACTATTTCTTACTCTGTCACTCAGTTTTAATCCACTCATGCTTCTCAACGCTCTCATCTCTACCGCATTTATTTTACTTTTGTGATTCTTCTGCCATACCCAACTTTCACTACCATACATAAGTGTTGGCACCAACACTCCAGCATGCACTGCCAGTCTAGCCCTTTGAGACACCATCTGGCTATTCATAAAAGCATGCAGAGCACCATTTACCATATTCCCTGCATTCACTCTCCTTTCGATATCACTTTCACATGTTCCATCTTTTGTAAATTTAGATCCCAAGTATACAAATTCTTTCACCTCTTCCACTTGTTCCCCATCTATCAAAATATTGCCATTCATCATAGATTCATCTCGTTCAAAAAGCATAACTTTCGTTTTGTTTACATTCACTTTCATTCCTTTCCCTTTCAAAGCTTCATTCATAATATTTAGCATCTCCTGAAGCTCGTTAGCGGATGACGCAAGTATTACTTGATCATCAGCGTAGAGTAAACATTTGATGAGTAATTCATTCATTCTTAACCCATACATACATTCTTTTAAATCTGTCAAACATTTATCCATGAAAAGGTTGAACAGCCATGGTGACGCAACACATCCCTGTCGAACACCTCTTTCGACAGGAAACCACTCCGTGTACGCTCCGTTTATTCTGACACAGGCACTAGAACCCTCATAGAGAGACTTCAATGCTTGAATCAGACAACCGCTCACCCCATACGTAGATAACGTTGACCACAGCTCATTCCTCACCACTCGATCATAGGCCTTTTCTAAATCTACGAAAGCATATTATGTACATTAATATAATCTTTCCTATAATTCAAATTAATTTCTTAGGTGTTATACAGATAATAACAATTAAAATGCGAAGAAGATGGGATGTGGCTGTGTTATTGACACGGCCGTTTATTGGGCGTGAATACGTCTCACATATTACAGTCCTTATTTATAATAAATTGTTAGATTCTGTAGCTATCCAGTGGTGTAATTGAATTTTGGATGGAGGTAATAGATATGTAGCTACAACAACATACAGTGTCCCCCGATTTTGTTATCATTTTTTTTAATGCCGAGCGTAATCACGCAGAATTTGTCTTTTTTTTATGAAAGAAAAGGTAAGTAGCAGCATATTAACGTATAGGAGAGAGGGTTTTTGAAGCACAGACTCTCCACGCTGTTTCAATGCTAGTTGGTAGGCTACATATATCCCAGAATTACATCAGGGATATGCAGGATACCGCACGATGTGTTCGACAACCGAAAAGCATATTAATGGACTGAATAGAATTACATTTAAATCTAACTCTACATAATTCAGACTCATTAAACTGATGCCATCTTACGACAGAAAAAATATATAGTATAATACGATTTTCTATTCGTGCAAAGCCTATTTCTTCTCGCTCATAGAAGAGAGGGTTTTGAAGCTTAAAACCCACCACGCTGCTCCAATGCGGTTTGACTACACATACTCTAGAACCACTTCCGGGATACGCATGATACCATAGGATATTTTCGACAACCGAAAAGCACAATGATAGATTGAATAGAATTACATTTAAATCTAACTCCACATATTCCAGACTCATTACACCGATGCGATCCTACGACAGACGAAATATTTAGTATAATACGATTTTCTACCAATACAAAGCCTAGTTGTTCGCACTCATAGAAGAGAGGGTTTTAAAGCATAGGCCCACCACGCTACTCCACTGTGGTTTAACTACAAACAAAAAGTCTTTGTTAAAAGAAAGTTGATAGAAAAGTCATATTATAAGTTGCAAGATTACTTGGACGATAGAAACGCGTGAGAGTGAACCAACTGCTCGAATTTAAATTGAAATATATTAAACTAATATGATATTGTAATGATGATGGTGACAAAAAAACAAAACACCCGACTGAGTTTGTTGTGGATTTTTCTCGGATTAAGACGCGAAGGAACCCCCGTAACTTTAAATTTTAAGTCGTTCTTAAGTACCATCATCAGACGTATATTAGAATTAGAGTGTGGAAAAGAAAAAAATATATGTCGGAGTGCTAGAGTCTGTGGATCGCTGGTCCGTGTGTAGTCTGTGGAACGCTGGCGCCATCTGTGTATCGGCGCGGGGGCAGAGTCAAGAACTAGCAGTCCGGCGCGTCTCTCAGGCGTTCTCGAGTGGCGGTCGGCCGGAGTGGTCGACTATTGAAACTGTCGCGTTCCTAGCTATTATTGTTAATTAGTTTGTGTAAATTGATATCGGGAACATTAAGTGATTGAACATTATAATCCGAGTTAATTAAATAATGGATCCAATTAATGACGATGTCGGCGGAGTACGCCCCTGTGCTTTATGCTTCTCCGTTCTCTCTTATTCTCCGACATTTGTATAATTTGACGATTTAAATATGCCTACTTGAATAAAGATATTTTGATTTGATTTGATTTGAACTACTTTAGAGTTACTCTCGGGACATACAAGTTTCTTCACGATGTTTTCCTTCACAGAAAAGCATTGAAAAGAATTACATTTACATCAGATTGACTAGTCTGGAATATGTAGAGTTAAGATTCATGTACATATTCCAGACTCATCAAACTGAAGCGATGCTATCACTGATAAAACATGAAGACACCAGTATGGAGCCGAGTCGTTTCACTAGTTCACAATAAAACAGAAAACATGTAAGCAGCCTTTAAATAGATTTGCATAATGGTTGAAGACAAATATACCCTCTGTTTCAATGTTACACCAAAATTTACGCAGTTTCACGGAATTTTGTATAAACAACGCGTCTGTTTACTGGAACTTTAATATGCATTCCATCTCGAATTGTTTAATGTTTTCAAGTCATACATAAACTACTGGCCAAACAAAATCAGATTTTAGAGTAAAATAAAGAACTTTCTAAGCAACAACTAGAAAAATCTACGTATGTATCGAAAGTCAAAGTCAAAATATCTTTATTCAAGTAAGCACTTTTGAATCGTCAAATATTTTTTCTATATATTATTTAAATAAATGACATTAAAGAACGACTTACAATCTAAAGTTACGAGGGTTCCTTCGCGCCCTGATCTGAGAAGAGTCCACAACAAACTCAGTCGGGTGTACGTTTTTTTTTTGTCATCATCATTACAATATATATTTTTAAAATTTATTCTACATCTATATAGAGCAATTCATTCACTCCTACGCTTTTNATAATTTATTTGCCCAAAGACACATTTGAAAATACATACAAAATGTCAAAAGTACAAATGGTCAGCCAATGATTGGCATGCAAATATGTTATATAAAGTCAAGACATATCATACTGACATAAACATTATTAAATTTACATAAATTAAAGTCAAATTACTCAAAATATTCCATTACTACACAAGAAAAAATAATATTCAATATTAAAAGAAAGTCAAAGAAGAAATTATAATAGATATTCGTCCACGTCGTAGAATGTCCTTTCCAGCAACCAGTCTTTAAACTTTTTCTTAAATATAAAGCCATCTAGGTTTTGAAAATTTGCTGGTAATTTATTAAATAATTTCACCGCCATGAAGTACGCCTTCTTTTTGTAGGTACTCTTACATGTTTTATTTATCACCAACTTATTGGGAAATCTTATTGTTCTGCCTGTGTTATTACCGTCATTTTTCTCGAAATATTTAGGATTCTCTTTTACAAAAACACAGGCATCTTTGATGTACATGCACGGTAGTGGTAATATACATAATCGTTTAAAAAGAGGCTTACAACTTTGAACAACAACAACGCCGTGAACTGTCATTATTTTTTTTTATTTATTTATTTTTTATTTTATATCCTGATTTTAAACTTGTTCTTTACGTGCCTACTTTTGTGGCAATATATTAAGTTTATCAGCAGTAAAGTGTTGCTAAGTCATAAGACCGCCTTTTATCTCATCTGTTTTATCGTTTTAGCTAACAACAAAGTGTATTTCAGTTATTTATTCCTTATATGTCGACGGCTTCTGCGTATACAGAGTTAATCATAAAATCCTAATTTTTTAAGTCAGTATTTCAGGGATTTCATTTATCTTCTATACAAATTTTATTCTGATGAAGTTTATAATATGTTATCCTATGACAATATGAGCGAAGCAAGGCTTCAGTAGTGGCTAATTACCAATCTACAAGCAAAAAAGTGCCAGCTAGCAAAAAGTTTGCGTAGCGATGTAATATATCTCTTCCAACTTAGACTGTATCTTTCTTAACCATTAGGTGAGATTACTACAGTTAACCTCTAATCTATCAAAGATAAAGAAAGCCTTAACTGCTCTGAAACCATAACTATCTCTCGTCCCAAAAACCGTAATAAAAGAAAGAGTATAGAACTCGCATAATAAAATGCCAAGGTACAATACACTCCACGTAATAATTGCTGAGATTGCTTCACTTTGTTATAATTAAGCACATTGAATTGTTAATTACCACCCGGATTTTACACTCTTGTTATTAACAGCGTACTTGTGAGTTAATTAGTTATGTGAGAGTGTTTTATTTCGAAAAAACCCTGTTATAAAGACGTCTAAATTGTAAACAACTTAACATTTTTGATTCATTGTTTCCCAGCGAAGTAGGTTATGCTATCTTTGCTGATCAGTACTGTATTGCTTGACTTTCTGATCAGACCATTGTTTTGGGCTTCAAACTCTGTGTTCCTTCCTTCCTATCTTCCTGTTAAAACGAGTTTCTTTGGGTTAGCTCAAGGCCTTTTTGTGACAGGTTCAAAGGTCTGTAGTATGCGCTTTAAACATATCACTTAAAGCCTTTGGGTGAACTTTTAGATCTTCTAAAATAGAGACATTCGTTCTGTGTGCAGTCTAAGAGATACGCAAAAAACACCGTATTTCAAAAACATCTTCCCATCATCAATCAGAAGCCTTTATTCACCAGACTTCTAACCATAAAGAATAGTCACAAAATCTAGTTTCCGGACATTGTACACTTTCTACTTCAGTAAGTTCCGGTTCTTCCAGACATCCCGGTATCAGACGGTATTCACAAGATTATGATGCACATAAATTCAAGAGGCAAATCAACTCGTACTTATTAGGCCGGCAACGCATCAGCGGTCCCTATGACGCTGCATCTGTCCTTGGGCGGCGGTAATCATCAGGTGACCCGCCTGCTCGTTTTTCTGCCATAAATATAAAAAAACCCTCAGTTGGCTCATTGCAAACTTTGTCATGATTATTCGTTATCCGAACCACATTTTAAAAGCGTTTACCCAAAACCTATCAATAGCCTTTAATGTTTAGACTTTTAAGGCAAATTGGAAAGACAAACGAACTATAATCCTGAAAATACTTTCTTCTTCATTATGTTCCAGTTCTTCCAAGCTTCCCTCAATTGGCTCATTGCAAACTTCATCATTCTTATTCAACGTCGGAAACCCATTTCAAAAGGGACTACTCATCAGTTACTAGCTTTTACTGTTCTGGCTTTTGAGGCCTATAGGACAATCAAAAAGACGAGGACTAGGTCCTGATATTGTATACTTCTCTTCATCAGTGTGTTCCGGTTCTTCCAGATATCCTTCAGTTGCAACCAAGAGCGTCTATACCTACCATCTATCAGTAGCCTTTAATGTCCAGAAACTCTAGTGTCCTGATATTATATGCTTTCTTTTTGGTATGTTCCAGTTCCTACAGATTTCCTTTAGTTGGCTCATTGTGAACTTCGCTATTCCCTAATCAAAATTGCAGAACCAAGATATATAACTCTAAATAATGTCAGGCTTAAATGATAATAATTACCTCAGTAAATTCAACTCTAGCCGGATCACCTATGACTGATCCATCTGGTTCAATATATCCTGCGTAGCTGATGAGTTGTGGATTCCATATCCTGTAGTCGTGTTTGCCATCAGTTCTTTGTGGGAATATGGTTATCGCTGACCTGTGAATGAGATAACAATTATAATGTAAATTGAGAATTTTTCTAAGTATTTTATCTAGACTTATTACAGAATAATTCTGGATAGGGAACTATCGAAAGGTAATCTTAGGCCAGATGAGATGACAGACATCACATTTACGTTGTAAACAATCCTTATATATTATAAAACAATAATCTGTCTTATATCTTTGTTCGCAATAATCTCAAAAATTCCTGAATAAATGTTTATGCGGTGTGAAACTATATATAAAGTGATTATTTTTTGACATTTAGGTATTTAATTTGTCTATGTTTATGTATATTATGTATATGTGTTGGAAAAAGTATAGCGACTTTTTTTTTATTGCTGTCAGATTAGCGCTTGACTGTGATCTCACCTGATGGTAAGTGATGATACAGTCTAAGATGGAAGCGCGCTAATCTGTTAAGAGGCGATATACCCCTTACGGTTTCTACACAGCATCGTACCGGAACACAAATCTCTTTGTTTTGCGGTACGTTTATGCTGGTAGGGTGGTAACTAGCCACGGCCGAAGTCTCCCACCAGTCCAGACTCAGACAAATTAGAAAATACAGTTTCCTAAATTCGTCCTACCGGGGATCGAACCCAGGACCTCCGCTAGCAAAGCGAATACTCGCACCACTGCGCCAGCGAGGCCGTCAAACTTGGTTGCTTTCATCGAAAACGTTACATCATCCTTCAGATTTATAACAAAATAATGTATGATGGGATTATTCCTTTTAAACAGCTCTAAAAAAAAGCCTAGGATGGCATAAGTCTTTTCTTAGGAATTATTTACTATAATCCATTTTATTTTCTAAAAAAATGTCGCCTACTTTAACAATGGCATTTTTTGCCACAATAAATAGGGCCACCGGATAAAAACGAATATTTTGCTACAGAATTACCTTAAATTCGCATTAATATAAAAAAGCTATAAAAGTTCAAGCGCATTCATTCACCAAGACAAAAGCCCTGATGTCAACTTCACCCCTTTTATGCTTTGTTATAACTTTCATTCGTTTTGTAACAGAAAAGGACAAGTCTGTTATACGCAGTATTTATTGTTTATTTATGAGGAAACTTTTTAAAATAGTTAAATTTTGCAGTTTTATTTAAACCACGAAATCTGAACCTAATGAACAGGAGCTTTAAAGCTCGTTAAACAACAAGTAATGTTTTCTTTTTTCAATTCTTCCTTCAAATTTTTATACCACTATAAAAACCCTCCTTTACTTATTACTGTTAAATTTTCTAATGTACACTCGATGTTAATACAGTTTTGCATATCTCCTTCGCTTCTTTCATTCTCATTAAACCTTTCATACAAGTTCGTCGGTTTAGAGTACCTTTGCTTTTATTTAAAAAGTCCTGGATTTAGTCCAGGAACTTTATTTTACTTTTGTTATTCTTCTGGCATACCCAACTTTCACTACCATACAAAAGTGTTGGAACCAGCACTCCAGGATGCACAGCCAGTCTGTCTCTTTAAGACAACATCTGACTTTTCATAAAGGCGCGCAGAGCACCATTTACCATATACCCTACATTCACTCTCCTTTCAATATCACCTTCACATGTTCCATCTTTTGTAAATTTAGATCCCAAGTATACAAATTCTTTCACCTCTTGCACTTCTTCCCCATCTATCAAAATATTGCCATTCATCATAGATTCATTTCTTTCAAAAAGCATAACTTTCGTTTTCTTTACATTCACTTTCATTCCATTCCCTTTCAAAGCTTCATTCATAATATTTACCATCTCTTGTAGCTCATTAGCGGATGACGCAAGTATTACTTGATCATCAGAGTAGAGTAAACATTTGAAGAGTAATTCGTTCATTCTTAACCCATACATACTTTCTTTTAAATCTGTCAAACATTTATCCATGAATAGGTTGAACAGCCATGGTGACGCAACACATCCCTGTCGAACACCTCTTTCGACAGGAAACCACTCCGTGTACGCTCCGTTTATTCTGACACAGGCACTAGAACCCTCATAGAGAGACTTCAATGCTTGGATCAGACAACCGCTCACTCCATACGTAGATAACGTTGACCACAGCTCATTCCTCACCACTCGATCATAGGCCTTTTACTATTTGAACTGTTTAATATTGAAATTTTTTATGTTGAGAAAAGCTTAGGTTATTTAATCTTTACGTTTATTAATGTGATAATGTAAGCAAACGCTATTTATTAATAAAATTCCTTATTTCTTGAGTTTTAGGTTACTTGCCACTGTCTATCGCACTGTTAAGAGAAAGTATTGTTAGCGCCGGGTTAGAGTGAGAAAGGAGGAACCTTCCTACCACTTGAGTAAAAAGGAAGCCACGTAAGCGGTTTAACCCTATATAGGAAGTTATGAATTCATTAAATACTTATATCTGAATGAACAATATCAGATGTTGAAGTAATGCGACTTTACCATACATTTCGTCCCCGAATTACAATATCTGTCAATTTTATATCTCAATTAATTGTTTGTAAGTTGGTTGGCACATACCTTATATTTCCTTTGTTTGTGGCGTATTTGATATGATTGCACAAAGCCTCAAACATTCCACTTGCGGTTGTGACAGCTCTGCAATCGAATATCTGAGAAAGGGCACACGAATTAAGTAAACCGTCGTGGCTTAGTAGTAAAATTCTTCTTAAATCAATGAATCTAGTAAGCTTTGCCAAGTTCTTCTTTATATAAATCTATCCCTGCAATTATAACATATCTCGATTCCGTATAAATATTGAGAAATCCGTTCTAAGCTAAGGTCTACGTCGCATAAGGTATGTGTATACGGAAATTGATATAAATCGGATTAATAGTTTGAACATTTCGTGATAAACCAATAGATTGGATTTGAAAACACAGTCGAACTTGCTTTTCTAAGACTTCTAATATGTCTAGGTCTGGTCTTGGGGATAAAAGTTAATTTTTTTATTAAACTGTAGTGCAAACACACTGTCGAATTTATTTTTTCTAGATCTAATATGCCCAGACCTGGTTTGTGAGGTACATGTTACTTTTTAAAATAAATTCTGGTACAAATACTCTGTCGAATTTATTTTCTCTAGATCTAATATGTCCAGGTCTGGTTTATGGGGTAAAAGTTACTTTTTCAAATAAATTCTGGTGCAAATAAACTGTCGAATGTTTTTTTCTAGGTTTAATATGTCCAGGTCTGGTTTGTGGGGCAGAAGTCACTTTTTTTAATAAATTCTTGTTCAAACACACTGTCGAATTTATTTTTTATAATATGTCCAGGTCTGGTTTGTGGTGTACGAATTACTTTTTTAAATAAAGTTTAGTGCAAACACAGTGTCGATTTAGTTTATTTTAGGTCTCATATGTCCAGATCTAGTTTGTGGGGTACAAGTTACTTTTTTTTAATAAATTCTTGTTGAAACACACAATCAAATTTGTTCTTTCTAGGTTTAATATGTTCAGGTCTGCTCTGGGGGGTAAAATGACTTTTTTTCATAAACTCTGTTGTACATATACTGTCGACATGCATATACTGTCGAATTTGTTTATTTAGATCTAATATGTCTAAGTGTGTTCTGGGAGGTATAATATACTTTTTTAATTAATCCAGGTCTGCAACATGTAAAAATGTTATGTAACCATTATGTTACATAAACTACCAATGCCTATTAGGAAGTTACGTATTACTAATATAATTAAAGATTTTAGTCAAGCAGTAATAAAATAGAAAGTATATTAGACTGAAATTTCTTAGTAGCAACATTTAGGTATAGTCTTAAAGTATTTTGTAAAGCACTTGAATACATTTATTGCCGACCAAGTTATAGCCTTCTCGTAGCACTCATTATAACTTAAAAAGAGTTCCTAACTCTCGCTGCTCATTAAAAGTTTACATGTGACACCGTCAGTGGTCACGACAGTATATAGTAACAAGGTAACAAGGTGCCGATTCTGTTCTAGCTTTCACTAAACTAAATTTGCCTCTAGATTTTTAAATTTCGGTACGATATTCCAAAACAGGGAAATAGGAAAGCAAAATAGCCATTCATTGGATTCGTTCAAGCAGAACATGAAGCATTGAACCATGTCTTGAATGACCGCAAGTTAAAAGACTAAAAGAGTGCAAAAAACATTATACCGCAGTAGTTTGGATTTAGATGAACGATGCTGATTATAAGTCCGTTAGCAGAGGTCCTGGATTGGATTTCTGGCGCGGTTAATATAGGTTACTCTAGGAACTGATGAAAGCCTTTGAATGACTTGTTGATGCATTTCGTCCGAGTATTCGCCTTGCTAGCAGAGGCTTGGTGTTCAATCCCCAGTAGGGCGAATTTAATTGCATTTTCAATCAGGAATGGTCCCTCCAGCCATAACTAGTTACCAGTAAAGACGTATTACCAAGCAAAGATATTTGAGTACGGTGCTGTGAAGAGTTCATTAGAAGTAAATTGCCATTCAACTCTTCAGCGCGGTTCAATCTTTGATTGTAACATCACTTATCATCAGCTGTGATCACAGTCAAGCGCTAACATCTCAACGATACCAATGGCTTCGGTTATAGCTAGGTACCACTAGAGAGGGAACAAGAGAATAAAGCTGATGTTATTTTCTTTCGAAGGAGTATAGGAGCCTAGATACGCGCAATTTTGACAGTCGGCTTTCCTTGAGCTAAATCTTCACGATGACGAGGGTTTCGTTAGGTTTTAGTGGGTACAGCTAGCGAGTCCCACGCTCCCAAATAGAGCTTTGAGCTTTGAGTTTTCTATTAAGATTTTCTCAATATTTTGCCGAAGTTGGGAAGTTGGCAGTGTGATCTACCTCAGTGCCTCGGAGAGCACGTTAAGCCGTCGGTCTTGCGCCTAATCTCTTACAGGTCGTATAGGATTCCCGTCACATCGGACTGTGAGAGTGAAGGAATAGAGAGTGCGCTTGTGTACTATGCCTGCCAATCCGCAGTGGAGCAGCATGGTAGGTCTATGCTTTAAAAACCCCTCTCTTCTATGAGTGAGGAGGCCTTTTTTTTTCGCTGGGAAATGCATTTAGGCACGAACCCCGACCTACAGGTCAGGAGTGTGGGACTCGGCGAGGGAGGAGACCTCGCAATACCCACCAAAACCCAGCGGAACCCTCTTCATCCGTAAGTGAGGCACCAGGTGATCAACTTTCGCATTCATCCCTGGTGCCCCAGATGAGTTCAACTGAGGTTTCAAGGAGGTGGAAGGAGGCGCGCAAACATGCACCGCCTAGTACCCTGCCTCCTTCGGCGGTGAGCGGGAGCATCCGCTGCATTCTCCCTTTCTCTCTCATGAGCTTCCTTAAGCGAGATTACGGTCTCGCAGAAGGAGGATACTCCGGCCCACATCCTATCACTGGAGAGCATCGCACCTATAATGCTCCCCAGCGAGAGATCACCGCCAATCATTGCCACCAGGAGGATGTTTGAGGAGGCCTGAGCCCAGCAGTGGGAAATTAATGAGATTAAAGTATTAATGTCAATTTTTTTTACCGGGAAGCATGAGCTGTAATATTATAGTTAATTGTAAATTATACGTGATTTTATATATTAAAATCCAATTTTATCCTCATTAATAAAAGTTGTACGTTCCTGTATCATTAAATAAACTTCTGTATAATTACTTATGGCAAGTTATGATAAATGTTTTCTTTATTTTTGAAGTGAAACTTCTTTAGGTTTGGAAGGCAGATTGTTACGGATGAAAGCGTGATTAGAGTCACGAATTTGTGCATCGTTTTTTTTATGTTAATTCGTTTGAACGTTAGGTAGTTTTTAATTTACAAATGAGATGTGGCATTTTAATTTTCCACTCGTCATTTAGTCATTTCACATATTCTCTTTTCTAAATTTTAAATTCAAAAACAAAATTCAATTGACAAAAAACACGTGGCATTTTTATTAACAATTCGTCATTTGAGATTTCAATAAGACGATTAAATTCATTAAATTCCTAACATATCCACCTTTTCCCCTACCTCTAAGTCTTGGAAATGTAAAGATTTACATTTGTATAAATATAAACATGATTTAAAAATTATTTTGCTAAAGAAGTCCCACTACTGACTTAGATTACCAAGAACGAGTAAAATATAGTTTCTTTTTATTTAAAGAAAAAAAAATAGATTTGAACGCAGTCCTAATAAGGTTTTACAGAGCGCAAATATTTCGAATAGTTTAGAGAATTGTCAGAATAGACACCATTCTAAGCAGAACTTGAAATATTGTAGCAATTTTTTACGATTTTGTTCAAAAAACTTATTGTATATAGCTGAATTAACAAACAAAGATTCAGAAATACCAAATGGCTTTGTACAAAACTGAAATAATACTATTATTTGTATCCATCCGACTGAACAGGATTTTTTAACGGCTATTGTTTATTGTGGGTAGCTGGAATATTTTGCTACCGTCATATTTCTTTCACACATTGATCAATTCGTATGGCGACATAAATTCTAGTCGAATGGTTTGAAAAAGTTTTTATATCTAAATCCGTGTATACATGTAAATGTATATATTGTACATAATTAATAAAAATATTGTAGAAATTTCTGTACTCATATTTATTTGTATATATTTGTATAAATACCACATACACTTTGTCATAATGAATTCACATATGGCGCACTGTCGTAAAATTTACGACAGCGCGCCAGTATATGAAAATAAGGATTAATTTATTTATTTTATGTATACTTTATCGCACATAGTTTAAACTAAAAAAAATGGAAGAAAAGTAACTGACTTTACAAAATAAAGTTCGCAAAGGTATTATTGCTTATAGGGGAAAAACAAACTGAAGCGAGAAGTGTAAAATAGTAAAATAGATTAAAGTACTTTACTTGATGTATTATTACAAGAAAAATATTTATTTAGTTATACTTTACACCACACAAAATAATTATACATTAGGAAGGAGACTTAAACTATATAAATTAGTGACGAAATATATATATTATGGATAATCTTGCAGTTTGAATTTGGGCAAAAAGGAACCAATAAGGCCTGTAATAAGGTCAAAAGGGGACTTATTTGTTTTTGCTTTTTAGAAAAGAGCATATCCGCATTGATAAACTGTTCAAAATATATTTTACGTGTCAATGCCTTTGTGCAACGTTAATAACGTAGATTAATTGCAATATTTAAAATCAATATTTTTATTTGTTTAAATATTCTCATATATAATAAGTTATTATGTTCATTCCTTAGTTAAACTGGCCAGCAAAATATTAACTGAGGCAATATGAGGCTGTCGTAAAAAGTACGACGCGATGGTTTTAAATTTTAGGGCATTCCTGATGAAGAGTTAGCTATAAGGTCGCCTATTGGTACTGTTTCTCTTCATAAATGTAACAATTCTCGCCCTCTTTCTCTTACTGGATAGCTGAAAAGTTTTGATACTTACTTGTAATTTCTTCCATTGTATTCTCCCAATGCATCTTGATGCATTCCTCCATGCCAACTTAGCTCCAAACACCAGTTCTGGGGTCTTCAATTGATAGGTCCCTTTATCTTTAATTTCCTTGTCTATTTCTTGAAGTCTAGATATGTGTGCATCTGTGTTTTCTCTACAAGGAATATGATTATTAATATTTATCATTTCTTTATCTTATTTGCATTGAATGGACACTTTCAATTTACAAATAAAAATACTAATCATTTTCATATTTTGACTATCTACAATTAATGACTTTGCCTTGCCTTTTCCCTATGAATTAAACCATTTTCATGGTAAGTGATGATATAGTCTAAGATTGTAGCGTGCTATTAAGAGGTAATGCTATTACCAAGTTAATACACTTCTATCTTAGACTGTATCATTATTCTATAAGCTGAATGTACAGTCAGACGCTAATTTATAATCAATAAAAAGATTATAATAAATAATATAAAATTATAATCAATAAAAAAAAAAAACGTACACCCGACTGAGTTTGTTGTGGGCTCTTCTCAGATCAGGGCGCGAAGGAACCCTCGTAACTTTATATTGTAAGTCGTTCTTTTATGTTATCATCAGTCATTCATTTAAATAATAAATAGAAAAAAAAACGATATTTGACGATTCAAAAGTGCTGTAATAGGCCTACTTGAAAAAAGATATTTTGACTTTGACTTTGACTTTGATTGCTACATGTCGCATGTATGTTTCTTGAATCATTTTTTTATTTATTTTTGTATACAAAGACGAGAAGGATAAATTCAATTTAATCCTTGCAATTTTTGGAATGTCTAATAAACTAGCAACCTATCTATTTGTCAGTTTTATCAACATAACATTTTACAATAAATAAATATAATTGATAAGAACAGCACTATCTCTAGTAAAACTTTAAGAACATTGTATTTTTGAAGTCAATTGTAGCATTGCGAAACACGCCGGGTATTTTACATACATAGCTATGAAAGAAAGAGAGAGAGAAAATGTGTACACGCACCTCTATCTCTTGCCCCTACAGAAATATAAGAAATGTAACTCTCTATTTTCATCTTCACTAACATTTTCCTTTCTTTCGCCTCGTCCTATCATATTCTCCGTATCTCTATTGTCACAGCTTACTCCATAAGTCAAGTATTCGTTAAGAAGCTGATCTATACATAGTTATGAGAGAAAGAAAATGTGTGCCTGCAGTTCTCTCTACACATACATACATAGCATCACGCATCATTAGGGGTAGGCAGAGACAACATCCTTCCACTTGCCAAGATCCTAGCATCTCTCCTTCGCTTCTTTCATTCTCATTAAACCTTTCATACAAGTTCGTCACTCTTGACTCATAAATCCTTTTTATCAGTCTCCTTTCATTCATTCTCTCTACATGCCCAAACCATCTAAGCATACCTTTCGCAATTTTAGTCACTACGTCTTCTTTTATACCACAACGTTCTCTTATCACACTATTTCTTAATCTGTCACTCAGTTTTAATCCAATCATACTCCTCAACGCTCTCATCTCTACCGCATTTATTTTACGTTTGTGATTCTTCTGCCATACCCAACTTTCACTACCATACATAAGTGTTGGCACCAACACTCCAGCATGCACTGCCAGTCTAGCCCTTTGAGACACCATCTGGCTATTCAAAAAAGCATGCAGAGCACCATTTACCATATTCCCTGCATTCACTCTCCTTTCGATATCACTTTCACATGTTCCATCTTTTGTAAATTTAGATCCCAAGTATACAAATTCTTTCACCTCTTCCACTTGTTCCCCATCTATCAAAATATTGCCATTCATCATAGATTCATCTCGTTCAAAAAGCATAACTTTCGTTTTGTTTACATTCACTTTCATTCCTTTCCCTTTCAAAGCTTCATTCATAATATTTAGCATCTCCTGTAGCTCATTAGCGGATGACGCAAGTATTACTTGATCATCAGCGTAGAGTAAACATTTTTCAGAGGATTTATGAGTCAAGAGTGAATGCGAAAGTTCGAAGGGGAAGACCAAGGCGAACGTTCCTGGACCATATCTAGGACATTTTAAATAACGGCCAGGTCAAGAGTACTCTAAACCGCCGAACCTGTATGAAAGGTTTAATGAGAATGAAATAAGCGAAGGAGATATGCAAAGATCGTGGCAAGTGGAAGGATGTTGTCTCTGCCTACCCCTATGGGAATGAGGCATGATGCTATGTATGTATGTATGTAACTCCTGTTCGCCTCGCCCGATCTTTCTTTTCGTAACACTCTCGTCACGCATTCACCAGCTTATTCTCCTATAAAGCGTAGCTAAAAATAAATAACGTATATATAAAAATAAAGCAATTTCAAACCTGCGAATTGACGTAAAGTACTGCATCAGAAAAGCTTGGGCCTCTTTGTACACCTCGTTTGCACTGCGAGGTGTATCGCCTCTGTTTGGAATGTCCATTATACTGTTTTGGCATACTTTTTCTGTGCATTTTGTGTTCTGAAAAGGAAGAAAAACAGATTTTCAGTTAATGGACTCAGGAGTTATTTTCACTTACATTATAACTTTGGATATTTTTTAAATCAATATGTTTTTAATTTGCTAACAGGCTAAGCGATGACACAGTGGTATTTAATGCTTTATATACAACTTTTCTTAAAACTTTTCGAAGTCTGGAAATATGGCCACCTCTAGAAAGAAAACCAGGAAGCTAAAAGGACATATAAACCAGACACATCCTCGAAATTGTAGGTAACGCTGAGGAGAACACCACCACATAAATAATATGGATAAATACCATCTTGGATACTTTCTCAAGTTGGGGATGAGAAAGTACTATTTAAGATGGAACAGAGACTTTTGCTTTTAAACTAATATAAGCTTAGGATATTTGTTTCTGAGCAATTCAGGCTTAAATATGCCATTGCCACTGATGGAAAGGTCTTCGTTATCAACATTGTTAAGGCTGGCTACTACAAATTGCTTAGTTAGTTAGTTAGTAGCAGCCCATTAACGTCCTACTGCTGGGCACAGGCCTCCTCATTCCGAGTAGCGAGGGTTTTTAGAGCATAGATCCACTACGCTGCTTCAGTGCGGATTGGCAGGCATAATACACAAGTGAACTCTCTATTCCTTCACTCTCCTTCACGGGGGTGGATCACACCGCCAACTTCCCAACTTCGGGCAAATATTGAGAAAATCTTAATAGAAAACTCAATATTGATTTTTGAATCGGCCCGACCCGGGACTCAAACCCAGGACCTTATGTCTGTAGTCGAACATACTAACCACTAGACCAATGAGGCAGTTGCAGGCAAATTGCTTGGCAAGGGTAAATTGTTTAATCCTGTCACTTTCAAGGCAAAGTTCTTCATAATGAACTGCGACCCAGAAGTCATTTATGAACTCGGCGAGGAACAAGGCCTCGTAATAACTACTGAAACCATGTGAAACCCTGTTCAACGATGAATGAGGCACCAGGGTTTTAACTTTCGCATCCATCCCTGGTATCTTGGATTTGTCCGGATTGGGATTCATGGACGCGGTTTAAGGGAGCATCTACTGCAATCTCCCTCTCTCTTTTGGCATACAGTAAAGGGCCACTTCCTTAATCCACTAGAGAGTATTTCGTCTACTATCTGAGGCCATAGCCTCACATCAGTTCAGAGAGATTACCATTGCGCCATTAGGCTCTAGGGAATTATAGCTTTTGAATAAGTTTTAGTTATTTCTTTATACGCGTAACCATATTCAGTTTGCCATTAGACTGTCTAATCAATTGAGCATTTATAAATGTTCTGATTAAAGCCTAATAGTTGTGACATCGGAAATTATAACTTCTGAAAACGTTTTAGTTATTTCTTTATACACATTACTTTATACACATTAGTGGTCTTCCCCTTCCAACTTTCGCATTCACTCTTGACTCATAAATCCTTTTTGTCAGTCTCTTTTCGTTCATTCTCTCTACATGCCTAAACCATCTAAGCATACCTTTCTCAATTTTAGTCACTACGTCTTCTTTTATACCACAACGTTCTCTTATCACACTATTTCTTACTCTGTCACTCAGTTTTAATCCACTCATGCTTCTCAACGCTCTCATCTCTACCGCATTTATTTTACTTTTGTGATTCTTCTGCCATACCCAACTTTCACTACCATACATAAGTGTTGGCACCAACACTCCAGCATGCACTGCCAGTCTAGCCCTTTGAGACACCATCTGGCTATTCATAAAAGCATGCAGAGCACCATTTACCATATTCCCTGCATTCACTCTCCTTTCGATATCACTTTCACATGTTCCATCTTTTGTAAATTTAGATCCCAAGTATACAAATTCTTTCACCTCTTCCACTTGTTCCCCATCTATCAAAATATTGCCATTCATCATAGATTCATCTCGTTCAAAAAGCATAACTTTCGTTTTGTTTACATTCACTTTCATTCCTTTCCCTTTCAAAGCTTCATTCATAATATTTAGCATCTCCTGTAGCTCATTAGCGGATGACGCAAGTATTACTTGATCATCAGCGTAGAGTAAACATTTGATGAGTAATTCATTCATTCTTAACCCATACATACTTTCTTTTAAATCTGTCAAACATTTATCCATGAAAAGGTTGAACAGCCATGGTGACGCAACACATCCCTGTCGAACACCTCTTTCGACAGGAAACCACTCCGTGTACGCTCCGTTTATTCTGACACAGGCACTAGAACCCTATAGATAGACTTCAATGCTTGGATAAGGCAACCGCTCACCCCATACGTAGATAACGTTGACCACAGCTCACTCCTCACCACTCGATCATAGGCCTTTTCTAGATCTACGAAAGCGCAATAAACTTTTTTTTTTTATTTCTAAATGTTGTTATTAAGGTCAATATTTACTTCGTGTAACGAATGTTTTCTCAGTTTTTGTTTCGAAAGGTTTAGAATTTCTTGACCTCGTGTGTTAATTATATCCTTTTTGTTTTCCAAAGTGACGTAATCAATCTTCTGACAAGACCTAGTATTACATCGATAAATTCATTCGCGGGTATTACTATATGATTTAAGAAAATACCACATGGCTCTACCACGTGAGGTTAATATAAATATTTTCTTCGTGAGAACACTTGTATCTAGTTTTATAATCGAGATATACAATCCGCGGTTATACGCTTCAGTCGAATTTCAACCGTAAAAAGTAGTCGTCTAATCAAGATAAAAGTTTAGTTTGCTTGAACACGCTTATCTCAGAAACTACTGATCCGATTTAAAAATTTCTTTTAACGATGGATATCCAAATTATCACGCTAACATATATTGGAGCGATGCACCAATGAAGAATGTTCCAAATTCAGGGCTTTTTCCTTTTGAAAGCTTCCGCTGCATGTGCTGCATAAATAGTTAAATTTTTGCAAAAATGACTGCCTCATTGGTCTAGTGGTTAGCATGTTCGACTACAGACATGAGGTCCTGGGTTCGAGTCCCGGGTCGGGCCAATTCAAAAATCAATATTGAGTTTTCTATTAAGATTTTCTCAATATTTGCCCGAAGTTGGGAAGTTGGCGGTGTGATCCACCCCCGTGCCTCGGAGAGCACGTTAAGCCGTCGGTCCTGCGCCTGATCTCTCTCCGGTCGTGTCGGATTACCGTCACATCGGACTATGAGAGTGAAGGAATAGAGAGTGCACTTGTGTACTATGCCTGCCAATCCGCAGTGGAGCAGCGTGGTGGGTCTATGCTCTAAAAACCCTCTCTTATATGAGCGAGGAGGCTTGTGCCCAGCAGTGGGACGTTAATGGGCTGCTACTTACCTTACTTACCTTTGCAAAAATCATGTATGACAGAATTGTTCCTCTTTAAAAGAACTAAAAAAGAGTCCTGGACAATATAATTGTATCTTCTATGGTTAGGTTACTATAACCATTTTTATGATAAACAATTTTGTTCTATTTTGTGTCTCTTTAATGTGGTGCAGGAGTTTCGGGGAGATCATATAGTATGAGAGTGGACTGGAATTCCGAATGATACCCAAATATTTTGCCTAACAAGAGAAGGAGGATCAAAATATGCTGAACTGGCCTACCTTAACTAGTCGGGGAAACTCTTCAAGAAGACGAAGATTTGATGGTCCTTTACGTAAAAGTGAGAGTTCTGGCGTCACTAGAGGTCCTGGTTACGATTCTTGACATCATAAATATAGGAAAATGCTTTTTCTACCTAAATACCAAGACAAATATTCATATTATAACCAGAAAATAGAACAATGCCCACTTAGATTCTGATCTCGTTCTCGATGTCGTGAGTTTAGTAAGTACGGATTTATTTTCTCAGATTGACATTTTTAAATGTTTTATATCATTTGATTGAAATATCCTATTTTTAACCGACTTCAAAAAAAGGAGGAGGTTATCAATTCGTCTGTATTTTTTTTATGTTTGTTACCTCATATCTCCCGACTGGGTGGACCGATCTTGATGATTTTTTTTTAAATGAAAGATGGTGCTCGTCATAGGGTCTCATTTTTTTTAAACCTAGTTCTGATGATAGCATGAGAAAACCGGATAAGTGTTAAATTTGCATTAAGCATGTGCGCGACAAATGGACGAATAACTCAAGATCACGCCAACCTATTTCGATAATTCTTTTTTTATTGGAAAGGATATTTGGTTAGGTTCTGATGATGAAATCCATGACAAACTGACGGAACTCTTCAATTTTTAGGAGCAAATGAACGATACTCGTCAGAATCTTCTATTGGCTATCCAGATATTTGAATAGCCTACCGTAACTTCGGTATCGTCAAGTGCTAGTCGTAGTTAAATATGAAGATCAATGGAACTCCTCAACGGCTTACAGTAAGGGTGCGGTTTATGGCAGAAAATATAAGTGTCTGTAATCAAATACCAATGAGCTTACGTTTGTTGCTGCATTGCAACATATTTACTTCAAATTCACTAAAAATCAAAAAATAAATAAAAATTTTAACAAAAAAAGAATATTTATAATAAATTAAATAGCTATTGAAACGGCCTTTAATAAAATATAATTCAATAGGATAACAATTAAAACAGAGGTATGAGTAATACGGTTTGATTGTTGTTGAACTTTTAAAATGTAAAAAGGTTTAGTGGCATAATTGCAGCAGTTGAACATATGAGTTTACAGACTTTTTTGTAGATATTAATACGTTCTATAATATTGTAGAACACTTTTTTGTTCTATCATCAATAGTTTCTGCAGCGAAGGCGGTGATAGATTTTATGTGACGAATTTTTTCACACCTTGGGTTACATTAATGCATTTTTATTAGGGATCCCTATATTTTTAAGAAAGTAATATAGCATTCGTCGCTTAGTGATAATGCAGCTTTCTAATGGTAGTATAATATAATAATAAAAAGGATAACACGAAAGAAATACCACTCGAAAATCTTCTCAGTAACAAGTATCTATTTAAAAACATAGCTTCGGTTGAGCTTTGTAATCAGGGTGTTACAAAGCTTGTTTAAGATCCCTCGGGATCTTTGTCTGCAAAGGGCTATTGTATTGTATTGCGGTTGTCAGAGGCTTCATGTTCCCTCAAAGTGGTCTATATTAACCCCTAGGGGTCGATGGAACTTTACTAGGGGTTAATATGAATACTAGCTGTTGAGTCAATACCATTTTGATTGCCTATAACTTTGTTCAGTGAAAAGATGAGTAGGTTTGGTTTTCATAAGTTAATTTGGTCATTTGGTCACATTTAACGAAACATCATTAAAAACAAATGTATGGTGTGCTATTCATCCTAGAACCATTGGTCCGTATTCTATGCTGCCAAACGGTACCAAGACGTGATTTAACAACACCTAATTTGCTTAGAGGCAATTTATTACTTATGGTTTCTACACAGCATCGTACCGGAACACAAATCTGTTGGCCTGGTATTGTCTTTGCTGGTAGGGTGGTAACTAGCCATTAATCCAGACTCGAGGATAATTGCGGTTAGGGCAATACAAGGGTACCATACAGTAGTTTGGATGGCAGCGACTCTTCTGGCTGGAGATCCTCCGTGGGAGCTACGGGCGGAAGTCCTCGAGATTGTCCATCGGTACAGGACAGCTGCAAGGGCTCAAGGCCTGCGGCTTGATACCAATGAGGTCCGTAGGATCAGGGTCCTTCCCGACTAGGCTGTGATTCAGAGTTGGAAGGAGGACCTCGGGTCCCTAGCGGCGGGCGTGGCCATAGTGGAAGTGATTCGTCCTCACCTGGACCAATGGCTCTCCAGAAGGCACGGTACTCTTTCTTACAGACTGGTGCAGAATCTGTCCGGGCATGGTTGCACCTAATCGGCCGAGAGGAGTTGCCCAACTTCCATGTGTGTGGTGCAGCTATTGACTCAGCACACCACACAGAAGCAGAATTCGCAGCCTAGGGATCTCAGCGTCACGTCTTGGTGGCACTGATTGGCGGAGATCTCTGGCTGCGGAGCATTATATGAGCGATGCTCTCCAGAGAGAAGTGTTGGGCGGGAATGGCCTTCTTCTGTGAGACCGTAGTCTCGTTAAAGGAGGCCCGGGAATGAGAGAGGGAGAATGCAGTAGATGCCCTCTTTTTGCCGAAGAAGGCGGGATTCTAGGCGGCGTTTGTTTGCGCATCTGCTCCTGCTTCCGTGTCCTCTGGTGTCTTACTCACGGATGATGAGGGTTCCGCTGGGTTTTAGTAGGTATTGCGAATCTCCTCCCTCGCAGAGTCCCACACTCCCGAGCTACGGGTCGGGGTTAGTGCGTAAATGCATTACCCAGCGAGAAAAAAAAGACTCAGACAAACTAGAAAATGTAACGAAATAAAAATCATATTCAAATTATCACGAGGAAAACATTCTTTACATTCTTATAACCGGGTTATAAATCTGTGACGTATTCGTACGGAACAGCACTCAAACCCACTTAATAAAATTATAATTTACCACTTCAAATACTTTACGCACGATTAGCTGCATAAATAATTATTTATGATTTAATTATCTCAACATACTACTTGAATATTCATGTTTTGTTATATTCTAATGCGTTAACAATCCGGTTTTGGTGACGGTATGTATTTGTTTGTCGCAAATATGTTTCGTTGATAAAAACACTTCAACTGACATCACTTTGTTCAATGACAGATAAAAGTAAACTTTAAATTTAAGGAAACGGTCCATTTTCGGCATATAGTGCTTGGTAAATATTGAGAATGTTGAGGTATAAAAGAAGATGTAGTGATTAAAATTGAGAAAGGTATGCTTAGATGGTTTGGGAATGAATGACAGGAGACTGACAAAAAGGATTTAAGAGTCAAGAGTGAATGGGAAAGTTGGAAGGGGAGGACCAAGGTGAACGTTCTTTCATTTGCAATAAGAGCCAGGTCAAGAGTGCTCTAAACCGACGAACTTGTATGAAAGATTTAATGATAGTGAAAGAAGCGAAGCATATATATAAGGATCGTGGCAAGTGGAAGGATGTGGTCTCTCCTGACCCCTTTGGGAATCAGGCGCGATGGTATTTATGTAAGTAAACATTAAAATAAGAAGACTTTACTAATAGTAGTAAGGTATTTACTGAATACTGTTTTATTGGAAAAAAGCAATACGTGCAATATATCAATTAGGAGCTCGTGCTTCTCTAAGAGATAAATTCAAAGAAACATCAAATCTAACAACACCGTCGCAATATGTATTTGAATAACATACATACATACAAAGCATCACGCCTCAGTCCCATAGGGGTAGGCAGAGACAACATCCTTCCACTTGCCACGATCCTTGCAAATCTCCTTCACTTCTTTCATTTTCATTAAACCTTTCCCTTAATTAAAATGTCCTGGATTTGATCTAGGAACGTTCGCGTTGGTCTTCCCCTTTCAGCTTTCGCATTCACTCTTGCCTCATATGTCCTTTTTGTCAGTTTCCTTTCAATTATTCCCTCTACATGCCCAAACCATCTATGCATACCTTTCTCAATTTTAGTCACTACATCTTCTTTGATACCACAACTTTCTCTTATCACACCATTTATTACTCTGTCACTTAGTTTTAATCCACACATACTTCTCAACGCTTTCATCTCTACCGCATTTATTTTACTTTTGTGATTCTTCTGCCATACCCAACTTTCACAATCACTCCAGCATGCACAGCCAGTCTGGTCCTTTGAGACACCATCTGTCTATTCATAAAGGCGAGCAGAACACCATTTACCATATTCCCTGCATTCACTCTCTTTTCAATATCACTTTTACATGTTCCATCTTTTGTAAATTTAGATCCCAAGTAAACAAATTCTTTCACCTCTTCCACTTGTTCTCCATCAATCAAAATATTGCCATTCGTCATAGATTCATCTCTTTCAAAAAGCATAACTTTCGTTTTGTTTACATTCACTTTCATTCCTTTCCCTTTCAAAGCAAAAAAGCTTTGATTTGAATAACAGTTTAAATATCCGTTATAAAATTTATTTATGCAGCAAAAAGGGCAAAATACAGTTTTAATACAAGAAATGAAAACAAACTTTTAATTCCATATTTTGGACTTAATAAGGTTCAGGAATCATGTTTCGGTTTAAACATTTAGAAATAAATCAAAAACATCGTTTTAAAAAAGGCATATTGTAATGTTGAAGATTATTTAAGCGACAATGATGTTTGCTAGCTAAACACGTTGTAACATACAAAGTTATATATAAAAGAGTAACTGCTGAGTTTCTTGCCGATTTCTTAACAGAGAAATCAACGTTCCGAACCGGTGTTGGATTTGTTACAAACAGACAGACTACTGACGATTCAAAATTGCTTTTCAAGCCTAGTTAAATCCGTATATATTCTCCATTTTTCTCTTTTTACATGCTTTTGTAATTCGTAAATTTTATTGGATATTACTTCATCAACACACAACCTATTCCAAAGAACTTATTGCTTTCTTTGAAGTGATCAGTTTCATCTTCACAGTCACTTATAAAGGTATTTATAAGTACCGTTCCCAATGATAGTGGTCCAGGAATCTCTCTCTTATAAAAGCCATTGTCACCCTCTTAAAGAATTTCTTCGTCTGGGTCACCATCTTCATTGTTGAAGGTCGTATCTTTTAAAGTTTTCCAGACAGGTAGTCGTTGTTACGCTCCATTTTTCTCGGTTCTTCGCTTCTGTCTGGGCAGCTGCTATTGACAGACCTGTCACTGTTGATCACACCAGATGGCCACACCAATAATTTCTCTAGCTTGTCTAGGTTCCAGCGAGCAATATGACCAAAATATGCAAGGATTCCTTTATAGCATACCATTGAATGTATCCAATTTACCTTGAATTGACCGAAAATAGCCACATCTCTAGAGCGTCTATTCGTTTACGACCTACTTCCCGAATGGTCCATGATTCGGAAGCGTAATGGAATATGAAGAAGACCAACGTCTGGACAAGTCTACTCTCGATGGAATTTAAGATTTTAAATTTTGCCATTAAAGAGGTTTTAGGAGCCAAAAATAACAGGAACAAGCAATTAGTTTCTCTCAAAGAGGTTGCTCCTTTATCTATTTCGCATATCAAAGATCCACTATATATCTTATTCAAAACTTTAAATCTTTAATAAAAGACTCTATTATTTATCTATTGATGTTTCACTTGGTTTTAATTCAGTATTTCTAATACTAATTAATTTATGAAATTTATTATTTGATAAAATTTACTATTGTAAGAGGTTTAATGATTCTTTTTTATGTAATGACTTTAAAAAGTTAGTGTTAGATAACTTTGTGTAAGATACTATATCTTACATATTATAGATAGACAATGCTTAAAAAACCAGAAACAGTTTCAGCAGAAGGTCATATTTCACATCTTCATCAGTTACGTGTACAAAAGTGTGAATATTTTGGAACCTTATTTGCTTTTATTGTACTGTCACGATTTACGAGTCAATCTGTATCATTGTCACTTACCTTATGAAAAGATGTGATAATTAAATTACCTTTTTTAACAACTCCTTTTTTACTATTAATATGTCCGTGATGAATATTTGTTCTGACCTTTAGATGTGTTTCAAACAGACAGACAAACATGCTGTATTTTAATTAATATGACTATGGTCTAAATATTCCAAGGCATTATTTTAACTAACTTTAAAGTGGGGAGTTTAGTTACCTTTGTCAATACGAAGGTGGGAGGTAAATTACTCCACTGTCAAGTATTGTACGTACAAATTTAATCATTTAGTCTAATTATAGTATCATCTAAGTTTATTATCTATAACAGACAGATACACAAGTTGTATTTACTGATATTATTATAGTTTGAAGCATTTTTTCCATTACGTTAAAGTGGGGAGTTTTGTTACCTTTGTCCATACAAAGTTGGGAGGTAGATTAATCCACTGTCAGGTATTATAAGTTCAAAACTAATCAGGAAGTGTTATTATGAGGTAAATGTTATTGCCAAACAATAAAATATGTTGCATTATTATATCTAATTTAAAAATGGGAGTATTTTAATTCGTCATACTAAAATATATAAGACATTTTTCTATAGTTCTAGACTTTGAAAGTAATCTAACGATCCATTGTCAGGTATTTAAGTACAAAGATATTATGGCATCTACAATACTTAATTGCAAGTATATTAAAAATTAACATTATGATTGAGTTTTTTCATTGAATGTTAATGATTGAATATCATTAGACAGGAACAATTGTAGCCATTGTGCTGATAATTTTACTTATTGAGTTTGAATTCTAATTGTATTTTCAAGGTATATTCCTTACAGTGTTATTATTTTATAAATATTCTAATAAAAGGTGTCTGTTTGTAAAAAATGTATGTTTAAGATGACGCCTTCTGTTACCTTTGACCATACAAAGATGGGAGGTAAATTACACTACTGTCTCGTATTGTACGTACAAAACTAATTATGTCTTTTACTTTTACTTAGTAACTTTCCTAAATTTCAAGTCAATTGCCTGTCCAATGCTCGGTTTAGGCCACATTCTTTAGAGTCAATAACGGTTACAGGTTTAAAATTGTTGTTCTATATAGATATAGATAACAAATACTGGATTATAAAAAAAGGTAAATTCAAATGGCGTTTGCAAGTAGTAAATTATTTAATGAGACACTTCTGTCGTGTCTAGTTACCACCCTTTGGCGTATGATGCTTTGCAGACAATCTTAAGAGGTAAATTACCTTTTACCCGGTTAGGCAGCTACCATATTACATTGATACATAATTTTTAACCGACTTCAAAAAAAGGAGGAGGTTATCAATTCGTCTGTATTTTTTTTATGTTTGTTACCTCATATCTCCCGACTGGGTGGACCGATCTTGATGATTTTTTTTAAATGAAAGATGGTGCTTGTCATAGGGTCTCATTTTTTTTAAACCTAGTTCTGATGATGGCATGAGAAAACCGGATAAGTGTTAAATTTGCATTAAGCATGTGCGCGACAAGTGAACGAATAACTCAAGATCACGCCAACCGATTTCGATGATTCTTTTTTTATTAGAAAGGATACACTTCAAGGGTTGTTTTTTGATAGTTTGGTTAGGTTCTGATGATGGAATCCATTACAAAGTGACGGAACTCCTAATTCTTAAGAGCAAATCAAAGATACTCGGCAGAATCTTCTATAAGCTATCCAGATATTTGAGTCGCCTATTGTAACTTCGGTATGGTCAAGGGCTAGTCGTAGTTAAATATGAAGATCAATGGATTTCCTTAACGGTTTACAGTAAGAGTGTGATTTTTGGCAAAATCTATAACTGTCTGTAATCAAATGCCAATGACCTTACGTTTGTTGCTGAAGCGGTGGTATAAGGGTTTCGGGTTCGATCCCGGGTGTGACGATATTAATGTGAATTTGACTTTGTAAAGTTGTTTCATTTAAACGGTGTTATTGGAGTTGGTATTTGGAGTCTGTGTCAGCCAAGGTGCCTACATATATAGCTGTAGGTGGGAGAGACGCGAGAGCTGCCAAGTGGACACGCGGAGCACATTGGCTGACACCAACTCCGAATATAACAATACGAAGAACACTATAAAAGAATACGCAATTATTTCTTACTTTTTAGAGCATATTAATGTATTTATAAGTTTGTTTTGAAGGCGGTTCTTTTTTGTTAAAATTTATATTTATTAAACGATTTAGGTCGCAATAAAGTGTTTTTTTAACTATTCAAGTGATCTAATCCAAAGATGTCATTACCATATCTTTAACTTGTACCTGAGTTGAAACCGGACTTTAACAATCGTGACCAAATCTAATTACTCTATTCGTCGCGAACGGGTTCAGTGCACTTAAGTTCCTATTCACACAGCGCTTTTTCTAGGCGTTTACTACACGCGTTTTGTTCAAAAAACGCTGGCTTCTTTCGACAAAAAACATGTATAATTTCAAATGTATTCATGAAGGTAAAGGCTATAAATATAATTGCCTATACCTGCTTCAGTACAAAGAGAAAAGATTTCATTCGAAATCTTGTGATGCAATTTTATCGTGCATAGGTATAAGGTAACGAGGCTGTAATCTAAGCTTTTAATTCGTTATTTCTCATCATAATCTATTATACACTACCTGAACCCGCGATTTCGTCTGCGTGGAATGGTTTTCGGGGAGCATTTTCATTAACAATTGTTTTACAAATAAGATACATACCTAGATAAAATCCGTTGTTACCTGACCTCTACTCGGCAAAAGGAATATTCCTACCAAATTTCAAGTCTCTACTCCTCGTAGTTCCAGAGATATCGTGATGGATATATAGATAACAAATAAGTATTATTAAAAGGTACTTGATTAAAGAACTTTTAAACTTATTTAAATTGCTTTCAAAATATTTCAACTTTCAACTATTTATACTATATATTGTAATATAGCTATTAATAAACATTTTGAAGGAAATTTCACATGCATATAACTGAAAAAGAAATTAAGATTAATTTTATTATGAAGATCTTACGAAAATTAAATTGGACTTGACATAACGGCAAGATAATATCATAAAGATTAAGGTTGAATTTTACTAGAAGTTTTCACGGTAAGAAGAAATATGTAGTAGATAATTGGTACTAGAGTTAGCCACAGCGTAACGTATATAGGTTAAGGTAAAAATTTGCATTAATTTAAACATGCTTTTCATTTTGTCCGTATATATATACATGTGTCGGAGGGCAGATGTCTGTGGAATGCAGGCGCCATCTACCGGCGTGGACAGAGTCAATGATGGCAGTCCGGCGGGAGTCACTCGGCAGTTGTCGAGTAGCGCTCGACCGGAGGAGTTGACTGTTGGAACTGTCGCGTTCCTAGCTATTAGTGTTAAAGAGTTTGTGTAAATTGATATCGGGAACATTAACTGATTGAACATTATAATCCGAGTTAATTAATAAAGTGTTTGATTGCACCAACATTACCCACGAACGCTCACAGAATAAGAAATTAAATAATGGATCCAATTAATAACGATGTCGGCAGAGAACCCTACGCCCTTGTGCGTTATGCTTCTCCGCTCTCTCTTATTCTCCGACATATATATATATATATATATATAAATATATACGTTATATACTCGTATATAATTCAATTACGAAAAGCCTTGACTTTAATATCAAAAGGAACAGAAGAATGGACGAAATATTAATCTCTGATAAAAAAAATGAAATGATACGAAATAGAAACACACGTACAGGGTTAAGGGAAAGTCTAAGTCAGTCCAAAGCGTTTCTCGCTGCGTACAAAACACTCAGTGTGTATAAACCCTAACAGTTATTAACTAGGAATGAGCTCCCGGCAATAAAATGGATGTCGTAAGAAATAGGAAGCTTGTAATATCAGTTTTTTTTTGCATTAGTGATTAAAGTATAATTATGTTTCAGAGTTACGAATAAAATCTATTGCCTATTGTTCAATTTTGAGAATCATAGTACAATAGATTTGTATAACAAAAAGTTTATCAAAAGCAATTACTTTCAATATACCTCTCATTGGATATGATCTTTCCCTCTTGATTATATTATAGGGGTTTTACGTGTGACCTCACTGGTACAGTTTTATGATGTAACATGGCCGTAATACCCACTAAAACCCAACGACACCCTCTTCAATTTGAATTGGAGGTATTAGGCTCTCTTGCGCATTGGCCTTGGTACTTCCGGATGAAAACAACTAAGGATATTCAAGGAGAAGACAAGAGGCGTTCATAAAGACGCTTCCTGCTGCCCAGTCTTCCCTTCTGAAAGGCAAGGCCTCTACTGCAGCTTATTCAACGATGGATAGGAGCACTGCATGTTAAGTCGTCGTTTCAACCGCTGGACATAAGTCTCATTAAATAATACCCAGAAGGTCCAATTTTGCTTAAAGTCATCGGTCCACCTTGTGAAGGGACTGCCTTTTTATTGTTTACAGATTGGTGCTTGACTGTAGTCTGATTTGGCGGTATGAGATGGCAAGTTAACCTGGTAAACGCTAATATACCTCTTATGGTTACACAACCTTCTTGCTTGGCTAGGAAGGTAGCTACTCACATCCAAAGCCTGTCACAAATCCGTAATCAGACAAATAAGAAAATGCAAACCCAGGATCTCTTTTAGAGTATTAATAAAATAACATCGCATTAACCATGTCTTGACTTCTAGCTTTCTGCTTCAAATACAATTCTTTACTCTATGTTAAGTGTCCATCTGTTAAGCTGGTTAAACTTTTTGAAGTGATAACTTCTTAAGTATAGTTTTAATTTGCAAGTGAAACGAAAAAGACAGACACCTAAATTAATATTGAACATGGAAGCATTATACAGTGTCTATGTCCGTGGTTCTGTTTGTGCTCTGCTTCGTGCCCCCTCCACTCGTGTCCACCAAAGCATAGTGGAGTTAACATTCGTCGTCGTCGTCATCGCTGCAACCGATGGACGTCTACTGCTGGACATAGGTCTCGCGAAATGATGCCTATAAGGCCCGATCTTGCGCCTCCTGGCTCCAGCGGCTAATGGCGACCCTCCTTATATCGTCAGTCCACCTTGTTGGGGGTCTTCCTACACTGCGTCGTCCAGTGCGGGGTCGCCATTCCAGCACCTTCAAGCCCCAACGTCCATCGGTTCGTCGGACTTTATGCCCCGCCCATTGCCACTTCAGGTTCGCGATTCGTAGAGCTATGTGGGTGACTTTGGTTCTACTACGGATCTCCTCATCTCTGATTTGATTTTTTCTTTATATTGCTGACAGATTAGCGCTTGACTGTAATCTCACCTGATGGTAAGTGATGATACAGCCTAAGATGGAAGCGCGCTAATCTGTTAAGTGGCGATATACCCCTTACGGTTTCTACACAGATTCGTACCGGAACACAAATCTCCCACCAGTCCAGACGCAGACAAATTAGAAAAGACGATTTCCTAAATTTGTTCTACCGGGGATCGAACCTTTTTTTTTCGCTGGGAAATGCATTAAGATACGAACCCCGACCTACAGGTCAGGAGTGTGGGACTCGGCGAGGGAGGAGACCTAGCAATACCCACTAAAACCCAGCAGAACCCTCTTCATCCGTAAGTGAGACACCAGGTGATCAACTTTCGCATTCGTCCCTGGTACCCCAGATGAGTCCAACTGAGGATTCAAGGAGGTGGAAGGAGGCGCGCAAACACGCGCCGCCTAGTACCATGCCTCCTTCGGCGGTGAGCGGGAGCATCCGCTGCATTCTTCCCTTCCTTAAGCGAGACTACGGTCTCGCAAAAGGAGGATACTCCGGCCCACATCCTATCATTGGAGAGCATCGCACCTATAATGCTCCCCAGCGAGAGATCACCGCCAATCATTGCCACCAGGAAGTGACGTTGAGGTCCCTACCGGGAACCGAACCTGGGACCTACGCAAGCAAAGTGAATATTCGCACCACTGCGCCAGAGAGGCCAACGACGTTGATCGCGTAGAGAAACTTTGAGCATAGCCCTCTCCATCGTTAGCTGAGTGACTCTGAGCCTTCGTATGAGACCCTTAGTCAGCGACCACGTTTCCGATCCGTTGGTAAGTACTGGCAACATGCACTGCTCGATGCTGCACTTGGTCTTCAGGCACTGAGGGATATTGGACGTTAACATTAAATCATAATAATACATACATAACATCACGCCTCATTCCCATAGGGGAAGGCAGAGACAACATCCTTCCACTTGCCACGATCCTTGCATATCTCCTTCGCTTCTTTCATTCTCATTAAACCTTTCATACAAGTTCCTCGGTTTAGAGTACTCTTGACCTGACCCTTATTTAAAATGTCCTGGATTTGGTCCAGGAACGTTCGCCTTGGTCTTCCCCTTCCAACTTTCGCATTCATTCCTGACTCATAAATCCTTTTTGTCAGTCTCCTTTCATTCATTCTCTCTACATGCCCAAACCATCTAAGCATACCTTTATCATAATAAAATTTACAATTATCATGTTGTCGAAACCATTCGTCTCATGATTTTGAACCCAACAAACTCTGAAGGTTTCACTTGTACCACATGTGGATTTTATTTTAAATTGTTCATAAACATCATTTGAGAAAGAAAATTGTACTAGTTTGGTCTTTAAAGTCGCAATCGGAGGCAGTTCCAAATAAACATTGATAACAAAATCAGGGCATACAGTTTGATGTTGTAGCTACGTATCTATCAGCTCCATCTGAAATTCAATTACACCACTGGATAGCTAAAGGATCAAAGTATTCATGCACAACAGACGGTTGTGTCCAAAACACAGCCACACCCCAGTTTTTTTGTTTATTTATTGCACTCAGGACGAGAACATGTGCGTGTGAACCATTGACGAGGTTAATTTGTTAACAATGCCACCTTGTCTTACAGAAATAATGAACAGGTTTCCCAAACGCCTTAGTAGTACCTTTATACTAATTTATTGCGCTTAATATGATTTCTCATGGAGCTAACAACTGGAAAATCAATAGTCTATCCATTAGAAAAAAATCTACCAAAAGAAACTGACAAGAAACTCAACGGTTACACTTTTAAATATAGTTTCTTCTGTGTGCAACTGGAATCAAGTCCAGATATCTCTATTCTTTTTGTAAAGGCATCCCCTTTTCTTTTGCGATTTTGTCTTTGTTCATAAGTTCTTTGTTAAACTAATTTCGAAACGATTCTGATATTTTTGCTGGTTCTTTAGCCTCATTTAGATATTCCCTTGAGAGTGAGTTACTTTAGTATTGCCTTCTTTCCTTTTCTTTTATTCTTAACTCTTTTTTTATAGTTTTTCTTTAACCTAAGTTTATTCTTATGATTTAAGCAAGCATTATTCGTTTCTAGAAGGTTAAGTCCATATCAAGTGATTAAGTTATTTAACCCGACAAATTCTAAATTAGTTATTTACAATTTTTGCCTCAAAATACAAGTGCAGGATATACTATCAAGGTTCGAAATGTCACCAGTGACCTTTGTCACCGTTATAGTACGATAGTTAGATGGTTTGGGCACGTAGAGAGAATGAATGAAAGGAGATTGACAAAAAGGGTTTATGAGTCAAGAGTAAATGGGAAAGTTGGAAGAGGAAAACCAAGGCGAACGTTCCTCAACCAAATCCAGGCCATTTTAAATAAGAGCCAGGTCAAGAGTACTCTAAACCAATGTACTTTTATGAAAGGTTTAATGAGAATGAAAGAAGCGAAGGAGATATGCAAGGATCGTGGCAAGTGGAAGGATGTTGTCTCTGCCTACCCCTATGGGATTGAGGCGTGATGTTATGTATGTATGTATTAAAGATCCGTATCCTAAACCTGACAAATGAATTCTGAATTTTTGCCTTAAAATACAAGTGTAGGCTATTCTGTCAAGGTTCGAAATGTTACCAGTGATCTTTGGCCGAGTTACAGTACGATGGTTAGATGGTTTGGGCACGTAGAGAGAATGAATGAAAGGAGATTGACCAAAAGGATTTATGAGTCAAGAGTGAATGGGAAAGTTGTAAGGGGAAGACCAATGCTAACGTTCCTGGACCAAATCCAGGACATTTCAAATAAGGGCCAGGTCAAGAGTACTCTAAACCGAAGAACTTGTATGAAAGGTTTAATGAGAATGAAAGAAATGAAGGAGTCCCAGCTTATCCCTATGGGAATGATGCGTGATGCTATGTATATGTATAAAGTACGATGCTGTGTTGAAACAATGAGAGGTAAATTATCTCTTACCAATAATGGACTTTATTTCTTACTATCAGCACATAGACTGGTCATTTTAAAATGATTTTTTATTTAAATAAATAAACTCCCGTGAATTTTTAAGTGGCATGAGGTACTCGTGCTCGCACAAACACTCGGGTTTTCCCGCATCCGGTTTGTCACGTTCAACAGTCGTCTGAGAGCTATTAAAGATTATAATCTCAATGTATCTAAGGGCTTAAATATTTATTACGATATTTTGTCGGGGATTTTATATTGTTACTAGCTATTTCCCACGGTGTTACTTGAGTAATACAAAAACCCGCCCAATATATTTGTGGAACGTTTTGCTGCTCCCTAAAAGGTGTTAGGAGACCGCTACCAAAAACCAAGACAGATGATAATAATGACAGCTTGGATGATAGGATGGAAAAAAGTCGATCCTGATTTTAAAAAAATACTGTTAGTACAGCTACATAAAACGATGGTTTCATAAAAAATATATTACTTTACTAAAAAGCAGCAATGTAGTACAAAGTTAAAAACAGCTGATGGATCGACGTACGGGTCCACGAACTGATCAAAACACGCTTTCATTAAAGGGGTTTACGTGTGACGTTACTAGTACAGTTTTTTTGATATTTTATAGATAGAAGCACCATTTGTTTTACCAGTGGGAAATGCTTTCATGCACCCAAGAGGCAGGGAGTGTGGAATTCGCTGATAGGACCGGAATACCAAGTAAAACCCAACAACACACTCCTCACTTTGAATTGGGGATGTCAGAGGCTCTCTTGCGCGTTCGCCCTGACACGCCCAAATGACACCGAGTAAGGATGTTCAAGGAGGAGACAAGAGGCGTTCGTAAAGACGCCTTCTGCTGCCTAGCTTCCTCCTCCGAAAGGTAGGGCTTCTACTGCAGCTTCCCATTGCCTTATTCAACGATGGATATGAGTACTGCACGTGGGGTCGTCGTTTCAACCGATGGATGTTCCCTTCTGGAGATATCTTACTAAACGAGGCCCAATTTTGCTTGATGTCACCGGTCACCTTGTGACTTGACTGTACTGTCATCTGGTGGTACGAGACGGAAAGCTAAGCTGGTAAGTGGAAATTTACATCGTATGGTTTCTAAACAGCAAAGCATTAAGTACAAAATTAAAAATAGCTCATGGCTCAACGCTCGGGTCAATAAACTGTGCCACATCCGTCCGTTCACGTACGGAACGTTCAAGCGTCAGCTGTTTTCGATTTTGTGTTTCATTGCTGGTTTTTTTTTCTAGTAAAGTAATGTATTGAATGTATTTTATAATGTATTTTTTATGAAATGGAGCTTAATAGTGCTAATGAAAAGTTATAAAAATATGACTTTTTCAAATCAGGATAGTATCAGTCCCATCATTTTATTTTATTTTTATTTATTTAATAAACACACCAACAGACCAATATGACAACATTAACAATATGAATATTAATATAAGCATGAGACCGACACAATGCTCTTTTTAAAGGTGTATACAACATTAATCAACATTTATAAATAAATCATCAAAGGTTTAATCACCACGACCTATTGTATTGAGTAGTTATTTATTCTATGTGTGTTTTTACAAGAGTACAATAAAACTGTTCTCTCTCTCTATCTCTAATTCCAGGTGCGTTCCTTTTCTAGGCTGTGGAATGTGAATGGGAATTTCAAGCGATCTCAATCAAGGATGAGGAAGGATCCGCTGGGTTATTCTGTTTCATGCTGCTAGTCATACACTCCCAATTGGAAACACGGTTCTAAATATGGACAAAAGTACCGTATATACTTCCATATGCATTATCGAAAAGGTATTAATTTGAAATAACAAACAGACACTTATATTTTATTCATTTGTATAGATATCGACATTCACAACATTCCATACTCGACCTTGACGTAGTAATAACATAATTTTAAACTAATTTTACACACCTGCCTTATTGTGGCAGAGTGAAAAAGCAAAGGTTGAATAGGTTAGTACTTAGATAGATAGATAGATAAAATTTTTATTTGTTTCTTCACACATTTTTTAACACATAAGGCATAGAAGAAAAAAAGAAAAGCACACCTGTGAAACAAATAAGGTCCGCTACTCAGCTCAAANTCATCAAAGGATTAATCAGCACGACCTATTGTATTGGGTAGTTATTTATTCTTTATGTGTTTTTACAAGAGTACAATAAAACTGTTCTCTCTCTATCACTAATTCCAGGTGCGTTCCTTTTCTAGGGTGTGGAATGTGAATGGGAATCTCAAGTGTTCTCAATCAAGGATGAGGCAGGATCCGTTGGGTTATTCTGTTTCATCCAGCGAGTCCCACACTCCCAATTGGAAACACGGTTCTAAATATGGACAAAAGTACCGTATATACTTCCATATGCATTATCGAAAAGCTATTAATTTGAAATAACAAACAGACATTTATATCTCATTCATTTGTATAGATATCGACATTCACAACATTCCATACTCGACCTTGACGTAGTAATAACACAATATTAAACTAATTTTACACACCTGCTTTATTGTGGCAGTGAAATATAATAGTAAAGGTTGAAAAGGTAAGTAGCAGCTTGTTTACACTGATGGGAACAGGCTTCCTTACCAATATAAGGGAGGGTTTTAGAGGATAGACCTATCACAATGCTCCACTCCACAATGGTGCGGCCGGCTCCACAAAAGTATTGAATTATAGACTGCTTGTTCAATAAAATAGTAGAGAGATGACCTTATAAGGAAATACCATATACTGTTGTTATATTGTATAACTTTTGGGCTAGAATTTCCAATGGAACAGGATATTTCAAGCGTCTAAGGAATGGTGTATTGAACAATGGTAAACTGTCAATTGTTTTCTATAGAGTAATTTAAAATAAATCCATTTTGTACTACAATGTCAATTGCCAATGCAAAAGCTGTGAATTGTTTTGCATTGATTGTATTGTAATATGTACTTGTTTCATAGTCTTATAATTTACAATCGTAATGAGAGAGTAAATAATCTTCTATTTACCATAAATATAAGAATATTGACTTTTTGATGAATAAATAATATTTCACAATCATCGCAGTGTCTAAATGTGTTAATTGATCAAGGAATGATATTTCATGTATTCGAACTGACTCACAGACATAAGTGTCGACTCATTTAAGTCACTAACATTTTTTTATATTTTGTACATGAAATTACATGATAAACCTCATTAAACATGGTAAGTAAGTAAGTAGCAGCCCATTTACGTCCCACTGCTGGGCACAGTCCTCATCACTTCCGAGGAGTGAGGGTTTTTAGAGCATAGACTCTCCACGTTGCTCCACTGCGGATTGGCAGGCATAGTACACAAGTGCACTCTCTATCCCTTCACTCTCATAGTCCGATGTGACGGGAATCTGACACGACCGGAGAGAGATCAGGCGCAGGAACGACGGCTTTACGTGCTCTCCGAGGCACGGGGGTGAATCACACCGCCAACTTCTCAACTTCGGGCAAATATTGAGAAAATCTTAATAGAAAACTCAATATTGATTTTTGGATTGGCCCGAACCCAGGACCTCATGTCTGTAATCGAACATGCTAACCACTAGACCTAGCTAATGAGGCATTAAACATGGCCTGATTAGTCATCATTGTGGTCAAAGAAAGTAAGTGAATCAAAGGTCACTTTTTGTGTCAACACAATCAATGTTCACTTAAATCCAGCGGTTCCTCATCACCCTGAAATGGAACACCAGTGACTCTTTTACGTAATCCAATATGGTGTGCCAGAAAAAGCCGGATCAATGTTCAAGGTTTTGAGTAAGTCGCATAAAGCCGGGCCTTCTGCCATCCTGCCTTTTGCAACGGAAGAAGCTTTAGATGTCTATTTCCGTTCCCTCTTACCCCTTTTGGTGAGTTAAATGCTTTCGCAAAAAGAAGCAACGGCTCTCGAACTTACTTCACTGGTGATCATTGTATTGTAGGCCTCCCTCAATTAGCGATACCAGGAGATACGAGTACATCTGAGATCACGTTGGGTATTCTACTCCAGATGAGCAATTCCTTCCGACCAGCAATCTGATGGAGGTACTTCCCAAAACAGCCGGTGAGCACCTGTCCAAATTTGTATGACAACGTTCCATGCCTCCTCATTAGCCACAATACATCACACCAAGAGTAATTTTTTAGTAATTAATGATATTTTTAAAGATTTATCACTTATAGTTGTTACATAATAATACAATGTTGCTGAGAAATCAACGTTTGAACGGACATAGAATAGTAAGTAAGTAGCAGCCCTTTAACGTCCCACTGCTGGGCACAGGCCTCCTCAATCCGAAGAGCGAGGGTTTTTAGAGCGTCGACCCACCACGCTGCTCCACTGCAGATTGGCAGGTATAGTACACAAGTGCACTCTCTATTCCTTCACTCTCATAGTCCGATGTAACGGGAATCCGACACAACCGGAGAGAGATCAGGCGCAGGATCGACGGCTTAACGTGCTCTCCGAGGCACGGGGTTGGATCACACCGCCAACTTCCCAACTTCGGGCGAATATTGAGAAAATCTTAATAGAAAACTCAATATTGATTTTTGAATTGGCCCGTCCCGGGACTCGAACCCAGGATCGCATGTCTGTAGTGGAACAGGCAGACCAATGAGGCAGTCGGACATAGTATAATAGGAATCAAATGAAATATTTGAATTCAATAACGATTGCTGTTACATAAGTAGGTAACTTGGAGAAAATAATAATTCTACGTAGTTTTTGAGTTCATATATAGTTTTGACCAAAGATAAACTTTGCAGTCCACAAAATGACGAACACCCAGAGACATGAACATTAATTTTATTAACCGACTTCAAAAAAAAGGAGGTTATCAATTCGTCTGTATTTTTTTTTATGTTTGTTACCTCCTATCTCCCGACTGGGTGGACCGATCTTGATGATTTTTTTTTTAAATCCAGTTCTGATGATGGCAGCCATGAGAAAACCGGAGAAGTCTTAAATTTGCGTAAGCATGTGCGCGACAAATGAACGAATAACTCAAGATCACGCTAACCGATTTCGATGATGTCTTTTATTAGAAAGGATATACTTCAAGTTGTTTTGTGATAGTTTGGTAAGTTTCTGATGATGGAATCCATGACAAAGTGACGGAACTCTTCAATTCTTAGGAGCAAATCAACGATACTCGGCAGAATCTTCTATGAGCTATCCAGATATTTGAGTTGCCTGCCGTAACTTCGATATGGTCAAGTGCTAGTCGTAGTTAAATATGAAGATCAATTGAACTCCTCAACGGCTTACAGTAAGAGTGTGATTTTAGGCAAAATCTATAACTGTCTGTCATCAAATCCAATGATCTTACGTTTGTTCCTGCATTGCAATATATGAAAGGTGAATCATGTTTGAAGCGGTGGTATAAGTATAAAACTTACAAATACATTAATATGCTCTAAAAAGTAAGAAATAATTGCGTATTCTTTTAAAGTGTTCTTCGTATTGTTATATTTGAGTCGGTGTCAGCCAAGGTACCTACATATATAGCTATAGGTGGGAGGGATGCGGGAGCTGCCAAGTGGACACCCGGAGAACATCTTCCTTGGCTGACACCGACTCCGAATATAACAATACGAAGAACACTATAAAAGAACACGTAATTATATCTTATTTTTTAGAGCATATTAATATATTTGTAAATTGTTTCGAAGGCGGATCTTTTTTTGTTAAAATTTATATTTATATACAGCTAAAATCGCGAGTACCAGCTAATAAAGAATATAAACATATTCTTAACAATTTATTACTCGAGGGTGAAATAAGACAATTTTCAGCTTGCACTATTAATTACAAAACACTCACTCAACTTGAATATGCTTTAAAATGAGCTCTCCTTTTTCCGTTTAATTAAAAATTAAAACTAACGAGCGAACTTTTGTGAAGGGAAGGAATTTCCACAATATATAATACATAAGACAAAACACCAGAACTACGCAGTTTCAAATTTTCACACAAAAGATATTTTAATTATGTAAAGTTTAATTTAATAATTCTTTCACGTTCCATTCACCCATTTAAGCAATGGCCTATTGACGTCCTACTGCCTCATTGGTCTAGTGGTTAGCATGTTCGACTATAGACATGAGGTCCTGGGTTCGAGTCACAAGTCGGGCCAATTAAAAAAAATCGATATTGAGTTTTCTATTAAGATTATCTCAATATTTATCCGAAGTTGGTGTTGGTTGGTGTGATCCACCCCCGTGCCTCGGAGCACGTTAAGCCGTCCTTCGCCTGACCTCTCTCCGGTGGTGTCGGATTGCCGTCACATCGGACTATGAGAGTGAAGGAATGGGTGGTGGGTCTATGCTCTAAAAACCCTCGCTCCTCGGAGTGAGGAGGCCTGTGCCTAGCAGTGGGACGTTAATGAGCCACTACTTACTATCGAAGTCCTTAACTATACTAGTACAATTCTAGGAGAAAGGATTGATGCCTTAGACCCACCTCACCATTGTTAATTGGTGCGTAGCTTTCTAGATTACCAGGTTTCTTGAGTCATTTTTCTACAACGAAAAGCAAAATTTGAAAATCAATTTGAGTTTTAAACATCAAACAACATGTGTACACAAGAGAACATCAATATGTGTCGTTAATCATTTTTTTGTTATCTGTTCATTCAGAATTCAAATCTTTTATCACATTTCACATCAATAAAGTGCAAGCAATAATTAATGATAATTCAGCCAGTAAAGGGCTTACTTTGTCCTTAAATTTTTCGATCGTTTTATGAAGCAAGCTTTATTTACAATTATTTTGTTGCCTGCACATAAATTTCATATTATTTATTAGTTTTAACTATTAAAATTAAACTATTAATTTTAATTAATGTTTTATTTCGATAATTAACTGTTTATGTAGTATTCATATATCAGACAACTCTACAAGGTATAAACTATTCTATATGATCCATTATTTAAAAAAAATGCATAATATAAACATTAAAAAGTAGCGGGCCTAGAGGTATCCCTAGGAGAATGCCGATAGCATTTTTAAAACTTGATTTTATTGAATATTCTGTTAGACTATGTTTAATCATGACACCACACCTTTTGATATAATTGAAATAGCTTTTAACGTCTTGTTTTAATATCTTAATATAATGAAAGTTTTCTGTATAATAACAAAAGGTAATCTGATTGAAAAAATCGATCTATTAGCTTTATCATTGACAGTATAACTTGTTACAATGCCCTTATCTCGGTATCAAAATCTGAGTGTCAGTATCATACAATAGCCGATACACGATTTCATTTCAAGATAATATTTATCATTAAATCGACAAGGGCGTTCTACCACATAATGTTTAATGAAGGTATGTTGCATGGTGATTATAAATAGACGTTATTGTAATAGATTTCACTTTCAAAGCTACCACTGACGTTAAATTCAAAGATTACAAAGACGCTCATAAGGAGGTAAACAAAGGTGTTAAAACGATACAATAAAACAAACTTATTGCAAACTTATATTCAAAGGAAAATAACGCGAGGAAAAAAACTGATACCAAAAGCTAAATTTTGAACCTCTGCATTAAAATATAATATAGCATTAAGTTTCGGTTAAACTTTATATAGAAGATTTCACCTAAAGAAGAAGATAAACCTAAAAGAAAACGTTTTGAAGACAATAGGCTATTATTAATAGATTTCAAGGAATATCTTAGTGTAGTAAAGATAATAAATAATTTCAATGTTATATTAAAGAACTTGTTATGCTATACATAAACAAAGGTCCAGTTTTATTCTTACAAGTGGCTCTTCCATCTGGACGGTTACGCATCACTATTTAACCACTTAATGAAGTAATACGCACTTAACTCATGCAATTAATGTTTTGAGACAGATAATCCCACCAATTCGCCTGGAAAGTGCTTTTCTACTCATTCAACCGTCCTCATTGGTAAAAGATAAGTGCCATGTTTCTATTTTTTATTTTCTAATTAGTTCATTGACTTATTAGGTATGCTTATATGGTTTGGGCATGTGAAGAGAATGAATGAAAGGAGACTGACAAAAAGGATTTATGAGTCAAGAGTGAATGCGAATGTTGGAAGGGGAAGACCAAGGCGTACTTTCCTGGACCAAATCCAGGACATTTTAAATAACGGCCAGGTCAAAAGTATTCTAAACCGACGAACTTGTATCAAAGGTTTAATGAAAACGAAAGAAGCGAAGGAGATATGCAAGGATCATGGCAAGTGGAAGGACGTTGTCTCTGCCTACCCCTATTGGAATGAGGCGTGATGCTAAGTTTTCATTGACTTATCAGACATTAAACGATGGACGTCCACTGCTGGACATAGGTCTCACGTAATGACGTCCACAAGGCCCGATCTTGCGCCGCCTGGCTCCAGCGGCCAGCGGCTCCACCTTGTGGGGGTCTGTCTGCACTGCGGCATCCGGTGCGAGGTCGCCACTCCAGCACCTTTGGCCCCCAACGTCCATGGGTCCTTCAGACTATGTGCCCCGCCCATTGCTACTTCAGGTTCGGGATTCGATTCGCGATTAAACGATGGTAGTCTATCTTTTTTGTTAATTCACATTATGCGTGATAGTTTGCGAGATCTAGATGCGTATATTTGACTTTCTCGTTCTATCAATTGGTATATATGTCAGTCAAAGCCAATGGACCAAGTAGAGATTTCGTGCATTCTTTCGCTTCATTTACTTTATCTACTAATTGTTCGCGTCAACATTTATTATCATCTGATCATTGATCAAGTGGCTGACTTGTTCGCTTACAGAAATGTATACTGAATATTACTTTTAAGAAATCATCTAAACTCTCTCCAATCGTGTCAGATTAACTCTGCCTTTCCATTACTCGAAGAATTCACGTAGGTTTATCTATAAACTGTTACATCACATTATCTCCTACGCATATTTTTAATTTGTATATGTTCTATTATTTACTACAACATGTTTGCCTGTTAAATCAAAATAAATAGACTAAAAAAATACCTTCAAAGATAGAGAGTCCCATCTGCATCTTTCATATAGAAATAGCATTCGAAAGCATATCTTTCATCTAAAATAAAGTCAAACTTTGAAGTTAGTATAAATACCCACGTCACGAAAAAAATATCCGGCAAACGGTCTAAAAATATCAGTGTCATATAGTTCTTGCCCACAGTCCAAGTGGAAAGTAAACATTTATTTATATATTATTAAGTTTTTTTTGTTAAACAGCTTAGCCCCGAAATAGCTATGAGATAATTTCTGTAAAATCACCGTTACTTTTAAAGTATTAGTCATAACTTTAGATTAGACAACCGGTTGCAGCATTTAAGCCCATTGTACATGTAATATTGGATATATTAGCTGTGCCAAGTTCATCTATTTAGTTTTCAATCTCGTGGGATAAATAATCCAGTTCTCTGTGAGCATTGACGTCGTGAAAGAATTCACTACTGAATTTATCGTCAAATATTAATTCGTCAAATATATTATAGTCTTTTATACACGTATCATTCCTAATGTACTGTCTGACGATAATACTAAAGAATCACTTAAGATACTTTTTATCATCATTTTTATTTGATTATATGATGACATAAATAAAACCGCGAAGATCTGACAATCATGTTTTCAGAAAGCGCCTTTCCATGGACTCAAGAGAAAAGAGGGAGAGGAAAATCGAAGACTACATAGTTGATGAGGGTCCATTGAGACCTGATAGAAGCAGGTGTAACAAAAGATTACGCTCTAAGCAGAGAAAAGTCGCACCTCATGGTTGAGAGGGACAACTCCACATAATCGGGAAAAGGTGAAGCCGATAATAATTATAATGATGATGATTATAACTGCAATGATGCAGTGACAGCAGGTACAAGTGGTCCTTCCTAATAATACAAAAATGTATATGTGACAGATGATAAACTTGGACATTTGCATATTTATTCCGCAATTACGCAAAAACCTGCTAAACAGAATCAATTTTAATGTACTGGCTTTTAATATGAATTTACATATAGAGTAATTTTGGCTTTTAATATGAATTTACATATAGAGTAATTTTTTCTGTAGCTTTATCTTAAATCAATGCCAACGATTTCGGAGACAGAAGTCATTAAATATATAATTATTGTCTTAAGGTTAGCATTTGACTGTTACCTCACCGTATAGCAAGTTACAGTATAAAATGGTAAGAAGTCAATGGCAAGAGGTGATTTACTTCTGAATGATGTTGGAAAAATACATAGATACTTATTCTCTCTGATGAATATATCTCTTCTTATTTAATTTCTAGATTAATTACAAAATACAATTAGTAAAAATTGCTCAGCCGGTCATCAAGCCCTTGACCTTCAAGCATTGCTATTGGATTTTACACAAAACTCCGAAAAAATACTTATTCACGGCCACAGTCATTGTAATGTATGTATTTAGCTTGGGAATATGAAAATGACCTTAAGCCGGATGTATTGTAAACGAACATCTTCATATTATTATAAGATTTCGTAATTTACTGCATGAGTAATGTTTTATGAAGGAAAAATCATTTGTTTCTATTATTGGTGTGTTTATTATGCTATCTGATCCGTGTTCTTCGTCTACGTCACTTGAGAAATTGGAAAACTAATTAAAATAACTAATGTAAACTCATATTGACTGAATCGTGATATTATATAGATTGTAGCCTTCCTCAATAAATGGACTATCCAACACAAAAAGAGCAAACACATCAGCTTTATCTTCTAAATCTGATATTACACGAATGAGATTCTGAAATCCTTAAACGAACCTCTAAAAGTTAGTCCAACAAATGTCATGCCGTGTTCTTTACGTTATTGAGGAAATATCTCATTTAAAATGAACATACGTCCTACGATAACATTTTGTCGGTAATCTTCCAATTTTGGCTAGTAAATTTGTGAAATTTGATCGTTTATTCCCATAATCTATTTATAAATAGAGGAAGACAGAGGTAAATAGTTGGATAAATAGTTGGTTAGTAAACAATAGAGACTCAGGTTATAATAATAGTATAGTTCTTAACTACAGGAAGTAATCTCATAGAGAACGGCACTAAAAGCACTTGACACAAGCAAAGTCAGATCTGGCCTAGTGCTAAAATGCGTGAGAAGCCTTAACAGTCTTGGACAGAAAAATATGGTAATTGCTTGCACGAGTATCAGGTCATGAAGGTATAAAGGGCAACGAGCAAGCGGACGAGATGGCTCGAGCAGAGGGTTCATAGGTCTTAAATCCTGTGTAGCACAGGGTTCAGGACTGACATATATATAATAGCACTGTGCGTGATAAATGCTGCACTATCAAATTAAACCAGCAGAAGCGAATTGGGACAATCACAAAGTCTGAGGTATTCCAAAACGTTTTTGGATTCAGTAAAACCAGGCTTCGCGAAATTAAGCTTAAGTAGAAAACAGGTAAGGAATATTGTGGCAATTACAACCTACCACTACAGTACAAAGGCTATTTTAAAGACCATTCCGTCGCCTTTTTACTCGAGAACATCAAGGCACAGAAACGATTGGCATCGGTACATAGTGGACATCCCGAGACTCCGTACCAAGCGTTTTTCCCAATCGTTTCTGAACCGCACCGCAAAGGAGTGGAATGCTTTACCAGCTTCCGTGTTTCCTGACTCCTACAATCCGGGTACTTTCAAATGCAGAGTGAATAGGCATCTCCTTGGCAAGCGCGGTCCACCCTAGGCTGCATCAATACTTAACATCAGGTTTGATTGCAGCCAAGCGCAGGCCTGTTACAAATAAAAAAAAAAA
>JACTOM010000897.1:2233319-2269427 GCA_015832385.1 Elymnias hypermnestra | reverse complement strand
CTCTCATAGTCCGATGTGACGGGAATCCGACACGACCGGAGAGAGATCAGGCGCAGGACCGACGGCTTAACGTGCTCTCCGAGGCACGGGGGTGGATCACACCGCCGACTTCCCAACTTCGGGCAAATATTAAGAAAATCTTAATAGAAAACTCAATATTGATTTTTGAATTGGCCCGACCCGGGACCCGAACCCAGGACCTCAGGTCTGTAGTCGAACATGCTAACCACTAGACCAGCGAGGCAGTTCTAGACCAGCGAGGCAGTTTTATACGAGAAGTGTTTATACGAAGCCATATTAACTCTGAGTTTAATAGGTTAAACGTTGGGTTAACTGAATACCATATACTAACAAGTAAGTCGATTGCGTCACATGAGGGAACTAATTTGATTATCATAAAAATGGTTATAGTAAATCAATAAGAGACAGATGTGTGCAGTCTTTGGCTTTATTGTAAAACGTTTTCAGAGGAACAATTTTGTAATACATGATTTCTTCGTTACTTCTACTGTTTACCCAGCGTATGCAAATGAAACTCTGAAAACGAATAATGTTTCCCGTTTTTGAAATAGAAATTGCGGTGTAACGTTAAGGCCACCTTTTTAGTGTGTATTTTTTTTCTTTTTACCATTTTTTTATTTATTTTTCTTTCTTACTTGGTGGTGTAAAGATTTTACCTATTTATCCAACAGTCTACTTTATCGAATTAGATTGGAAACATTGGTGCTTCAGATTGGAACGTTCAACCAATTAACATCGATTTAAGAAATATTTTCTATGGACCAAGTTGAAAAAAACAAGGATTACAATGTTTTTAATAGCTATAATTGTTTAACAACTTCAAGTGGACCATCAGGTGGGATTACAGTCAAGCGTTATCCTGTAACCAATTAACACATCTCCTTGCTCTCCAATTAACACATCTCCTCCTTACAATTTATCATCATTTACCATCCCACGTGAAATCTTATGATTTTTTTATGTATGTCTCTTTTTACTGTTGCTTTTTCGTTTTAATTTCATGTCTTTTTCGTTTCATCACTTTTTCATTTCATCGCTTTTTCGTTTCATCGTTTTTTCGTTTCATCGCTTTTTCGTTTCATCGCTTTTTCGTTTCATCAGTTTTTCATTTCATCGCTTTTACGTTACATCTTTTTCGTTTCATCGCTTTTTCCTTTCATCGCTTTTTCCTTTCATCGCTTTTTGGTTTCATCGCTTTTGCGTTTCATCACTTTTTCATTTCATCGCTTCTTCGTTACATCGTCTTTTCATTTCATCGACTAACAAATCACAACGATGCTAGAGAAGTTTACACTTCAAATAGATTAGACAAGACATTTTTAGACATTACACTGATTTTTCTTAGCAAATTACTAAATTTGGAGTATTGTCAAGTATTTTTGTCGATCCTCCGTGGGAGCTAGGATTAGGGTCCTAGCCGACAAGGCTCTGATTCAGAAGTAGAAGGAGGATCTTGGGTCCCCAGCGGCGGGCGTGGCCACAGTGGAAGCGATTCGTCCTTACCTGGACCTATGACTCTCCAGGAGGCACGGGACGCTTTCTTACAGACTGGTGCAGATTCTGACCGGGCATGGTTGTCTCGGAAAGTTCTTGCACCAAATCGGCCGAGAGGAGACGTCCAACTGCCATGAGTGTGGTGCAGCTATTGACTCAGCACACCACACAGTGGCAGAATGCGCAGCGTGGGGACCTCAGCGTCACCTCCTGGTGACACTGATTGGCGGAGATCTCTCGCGATGCTCTCCAGTGCGAGATAATAACGATAATTAAAAAGATAATAATGCTAAGATGGTTTAAAAGTAAGTAAGTAGCAGCCCATTAACGTCCCACTACTGGGCACAGGCCTTCTCACTCCGAGGAGCGAGGGTTTTTAGAGCATAGACCCACCACGCTGTTCCACTGCGGATTGGCAGGCATAGTACACAAGTGTGCACTCTCTATTTCTTCAATAGAAAACTCAATATTGATTTTTGAATTGGCCCGACCCGGGACTCGAACCCAGGACCTCATATCTGTAGTTGAACATGCTAACCACTAGACCAATGAGGCAATTGGTTGATGAAGATGGTTTACGACTACTAAACTCACTCACTGACTCATTACGAGATCATCAAACTATTCGCTATCGACTTGAGATTTAACAGTAGCCTTTCGTATTGTGAATGGTCTCCAAGAACGAATTTCTCCACTCACAAAGGATCAGGAACTACGCGTGTAACATCGCGGCAATTAGCTAGTAAATTATTAGGATAATTTGTATACTAATTTCATGTAAACACAGTAGAAGACTACTTTGTACTGATATTATAAAGTTAAACAGTTTGTTTATTTGAACGCCATAACCTCAGAAACTACAATATTGAATTGAGAACTTATTTTAGTGTTGGATAGTCCATTTATAAAGAAAGGCTATATGATAAATAAAATAACTTTAATACCAACAAAAGTAGAGAAATATACACAACTTTTTAAAAAACGGGGAATATTTCTTTGATAGCTTCAGTCACGTGCGCTACGTAAACGGTTAAAGTTACGCAACAACAATGTTTCAGGAGATTCTTCCTTATGAAACGTTCTACAAAAAAGTCAAAGACTGCATATGTCTATCTTTTAAGGTTAACTCGCTATAACCGTTTTAACAGCCTTATCTGTGTGTGTCAACTAGTTATATATAGACTTTGTTTATTGATGAGGTATTAACGCCCGCTCAAATAGTTATCATAGCATTCATAATGTAACAATGTAACCTATTTTTTACAGTAATTAATAACCGGACACATGAACTTTTTATAGATTCACAATAACGTTTACTCATATCTAAAAAAAGTTCTGATCTATAGAACGACGGACAAAGGTTTATTTCGTCGAATGATGGTTTTGTATATAGATCCTAGTCTGGATCTTGGAATCCAGTATTTTAATGAATAAAATTACATTATTTCTGTGTTTTTTCTCATAGGAGTGAACCGGGAGGTGTATTTTTTATCGTTTTCTTTATTAAATTAAATGCTAAGTAAGTTTAATCCCGAATTTTAGCAAAAGAATGCCAATTATAACACTAGCACGAAAATTGGCTTGTTAGGTTGGGCAATGGTTTGGGCATGTAGAGAGAATGAATGAAAGGAGACTGACAAAAAGGATTTATGATTCTAGAGTGAATGCGAAAGTTGGAAGGGGAAGACCAAGGCGAACATTCCTGGACCAAATCCAGGACATTTTAAATAAGGGCCAGGGCAAGAGTACTCTAAACCGACGAACTTGTATGAAAGGTTTAATGAGAATGAAAGAAGCGTAGGAGATATGCAAGAATCGTGGCAAGTGGAAGGATGTTGTCTCTGCCTACTATGGGAATGAATCATGATATGTAATCATGAATGTATGTATGTATATACATCTTCTTTTATACTACAACGTTCTCTTATCACACGATTTCTTACTTTTCCACTCAGTTTCAATCATAGCACATAAATATTCGAAGATAAAACATTACGATGCATAAAAAAAACGTTAGAAAGTCTACAAATCAATAATGAATATTAAAGTTGAATAATTCAACTGATTTAATGGCTTTTAATATAATGAAAAATTCAATTATGCATATAAAAAAGCGTGACTGAATCGACATATTAAATATTTGCTATAAAAAATGTCATTGTTTTCGACATCTGAATGGAAAATGTTAGATTTTTTTATGAATCGCCTTGAAAACTTTAAATTACGGTAATGTAAAAATATAAAAGGCTAAATTTTGAGGACGAAAAACAAGCTGTCCTAATCGCTAGAGATTATTGAGATAGCATGACACTACTGTTAGTTTTTGTGTAAAATCTGTATTTATATTTGTTTTTAAAGTAACCTAATGACTATTTTTCTAATGTAGACAGACACTGCCCTGATTTAATAGTACTATATAAGGATAATCTATGCATTTATTCAATGTAGATAAAGCGTAAAAGTTTGTTTGTTTAAAGGTGATAATCTTAAGTATTACTGGTTATAAATGAAAACTTGTTTTATTGTTTGATAGTACATTTATCGAAGAAGGATACGTGCTATATAACATCACGTTACAACTAATAGGAGCGGTGAATCAATAAAAAATCTTGCATAAACTGGAGAACTTGTATTCCATTTGTTTTCCTTGCATTTATTGTCTAAACGGTTACAGTTAGGCAATCAACATGTGTTATGGATTTGTTCCTCTTGAAATATTCTTTAAAAAAGTCCCCAATAGCTTATATCTATCTTTTAAGATTTCCTCAGTTTAACCTTTATTATTGTAATCAAATTTTTATACACTTTTGTGTGACGCAGATGAAGTTTTGTGAGTCGATTTTAATGCTTTCTTTTTAGGATGATAGGTTAGTAAAGGGAAAGATAAGGTTAGTAACAGTCTATTAAAATCCCACAGCTGGGCACAGGCCTCCTCACACGTAGGAGAGTGGGGTTTTAGAGTGTAGAACCACTTTGTGCCACTGCGGGTTGGCAGGCTTTACATACCCCAGAATTACTCTAAGAATATACAGGTTTCCTCGCGATGTTTTCCTTCACTTGATGAACTTAACAGTGTCTGTTGTAGATTCAAATCCACAGATTTCTTTTAATGAGAATCCAAGCGTCTCGTTACAAGGCCATTATTGCTTCTAACAGGTCAGTGCTTGATTAAAATCTCATCTGATGATAAATGACTATAAAGTATAAGATGGTAGTACGCCAAAACTTCGGTCAACTGTAGTTTACCTCTTATAGTTCCTACACAGCATCTTACTTGTTTATGGTGTCTTTGCTGGTCACTAGCCACAAACCAAGCCTCCCATCATTATGGATATACGACGGTATAAGATGGAACTATGCTAAAATGGTCAGAGAATTTACCTCTTAAACTTTTTACATTTTTTTTGATAGATGGGAAAGAAGTTGTATACTTGTGATCTAAATTTATGAAAGATGGAACATGTGAAAGTGATATGGAAGGGAATATGGTAAATGATGCATAGAGGAGCGTCGGTGCCAACATTTATGTATGACAGTAAAAGTAGGGTGTAGCAGAAGAAGCATAAAAGTAAAATAAATGCGGTAGAGATGAGACCGTTGAGAAGTATAACTGGATTAAAACCGAGTGACAAAGTAAGGACTAGTCTGATAAGAGAATGTTGTGGTATAAAAGAAGATGTAGTGACTCAAAATGAGAAAGGTATGCTTAGATGGTTTGGGCATGTAGAGGTAATGAATGAAAGGAGACTGACAGAAAGGATCCTAGAGGGCAGGATGTCGGGAAAAAGAGCACTTGGTCATGGGAGTTATACGCACAATTAAAAATACTTGCGCAGGACAGAAGAATTGTCTGCATACTGGCCGCCAAACTTCATTTTTAAGAAGGCACTCGATGATGATGTTTAGATGGTTTGGGCACGTAGAGAGAATGAATAAAAGGAGACTTACGAAAACGATTTTTGAGTCAAGAGTGAATGGGAGAGTTGGAAGGGAAGATCAATGCGAACGTTTTTGGACCAAATTCAGGACATTGTAAATAAGGAACAGGTCAAGAGTACTCTAAACCGACGAACTTGAATGACAGGTTTAATGAGAATGAAAGAAGCGAAGGAGATATGCAATTATGACTAGTGAAAGGATGTGGTTTCTACCTACCCTTATGGGAATAGGGCGTGATGCTGTGAACTTTCTATAAAGCACCGTATCAGAACTTTAGTTGTAACCAGTTTAAACCAAAACTTCACAACAATTTGGACTGTAATAAATTTTCTCCAACAGGAATCTAATCCAGGTCCTTTTGATATAGTTTTTCATAAATTAATATCAATTAACATCGTTCATCTCCCATCGTTTTTCATCAACATTGTATATCATAACGACGTCGTTATCTCATAATTCATAATTGTTGTAAATTGAAAAACGTACAGGAATACGATATGACACGTCGACGTACTCAACCATATATCATTTACATTTTAAATACAATGTAGAATTAAATATGCGTTTAATTACTTCCAGTTTACATAGTCATGTGAAATTACTCGTTATTAACTAGTTAATTTTTATTAGGCTGATAAATAAAAGTTAGAAATGTTGTTTTTGACGCTGGCAAATCCTCGGTGCTCCTACATCATTCGGAGACGGGGTCCCGAGAACTCTAATGACAGACATTCGCAACCCCGCCAGCTATGTGCCTGTTTACCAACCACCTTGCGGGACCTCTCTTTGTTGGGTAACGGACCCCGCTTTCGTTACCCAAAGGTCACCACTAAGGAGGAAGACGGCGATCATGGGCCTTTCGCCTCCTTCTCGGCCTTCTCCTGCGAACGGTCTAAATGGTCACGTTCGCCTCCCTCAACCGTTTCGCCATCTCCTTCCGCGTCATGACATCCCCGCTGAAGGAGAGCGTAGCACACTATACTCTTTCGCTGCTCACTATCATTCTAATGACGGTGGGGAGCGAGAGATACACACCAATAACCGCCACGAGCGCGGCACGCTGAACAGTCTAGGCTGGGCATGGAACAAGCGTGTGTTGGGCCGTTTTAACGGCGCAGCCACACTCGTAACACACCTCGGTAGGCCCAAACCTTTTCTTTTTTATTGTCGAGGGGGAAATCTTTATAAGATACCTGACCTAAAACCCCCCCGGTGGCCTGCCTCTACGTATAAACGGAGAGCTCCGGGATCTCCGGAAAATTCGCCGGGGCCTCCGCCACGTTGTGCTTTTTAGGCTCCTCCTACCTTTTGCTGGGAATAGCTGATGCTACGGCAGATTAAGACCACCTTTAGCTTTACCCACACCCACACACATTAACCTGCCGTCTTCCTGGATCCGTGTGTGTGCTAATAAAGCGGCCACAGCTCCCACTGCAGCCGCTCGCGACTCCAAGGAGCCGCTATCAGGCACATTGAATGTCTGTTTTTCAACAGGCTGGCCCCGTCCTTGCTGTCTCCGGGAGCTAGTGGCTCTTTCCGATTCTCGTTCAGCTCTCTCCTTTTGGCCCATGACGGTTTCACAGAAGGAGATCATCGCCTTCCAAGAAGCCTCCTTCGCCAGCATCTTCGCCATAACAACTAATAGGGAGAAGTCGTTCCCAATTACACTGGCCAATTCGGTAGGCTCACACCTAGCCACTCCACACAGGTACTTGCCAAAGCAACCGTGGCCCGAAAGAACCTGCGCGAGGTGGAATGTCACTGCGCCATGTGCTCTGTTTAACCATTCTTCCAATACGGACCGGATTGCCAATACAGTTTCATGGCCCGCTTTAGGTTGACAGAGCCGCCCCCTCCATTTGGCCACTCTTTCCTCCGCAAATTGTGGCAGAGATTCGCCCCGAAGCCGTGCTTCCATCCTTTTGTTATGTACATCTGCGAGCACCTCTGCGTATTCGAATATTAATACGTTGATTTATTCAACGTATTAATATTTGGTATTAGATAGCACATTTATCAATAACAACGGAGCAACAAAAACGGAGAAAATTTATTCCATTTTCATATTCTATTCCGTGCTCTGTTTAAACGGTTAGTGTTACACAAAAATAATGTAGAACTGAATTGTTCCTCTATAAATATTCTAAAAGAAAATCTATAATAGCATATATCTATCTTTTACGGTTGACTCAGTATAGCATGGTTTATGATAACTCTACTAACTTGTTTCTTTAGTTATAAACGCTATAATTTCAGGAATTACCGTTTTAAATTGAATTTTTATTTTTTACTAGATAGAAAATATTATGAAGAAAGACTACAAGCTATATAATTTCAATCTACAACTAAAAGGAATGGAACAGCAATGAAAAATGTTACAAAAACGGGGAGAATTGGTTCCGTTTTTAATTTTCAATGCGTGCACTGTGTGAGCAGTTAAAGTTACGAAAAAACCATCTATGGCCGAATTATTTCTCTTGAAATTTTCTAAAAGAAAGTTCAAGATAGCAAATATATTTTTTACGGTGGACTCAGTATAGCATGGCTTTTTTTTCGCTGGGTAATACATTTACGTACGGAGTGTGGGACTCGCTATTTCCAGAGTCCCACTAAAACCCAGCGGAGCCCTCTGCATTGAAATAGGAGGCCAAAAGATCGCAAAAGTATTCGACTCCGATGGCACCCCGGATGCTGTCTACAAAAAGCTCATTCAAGTAAGGGATAGCATGCGGGCGAACGCACGCCTTCTACTCCCTACCCTCCTATGATTAGGACGAGGGAAACTACGCGCGGCGTCGCGTTCCCTCCCCAGCGCCTCTTTCTGCAAGATGACAGGCTCACAGAAAGAAGCAACCGCCCTCCATCCCGCTTCGCTGCCGATCATTATGTGATTATTTTTGACAGCGAAAGGTTACGTCCAGTTGTGGTCATCAAGAGATGCCGTTGTGGCTCCCAAGCTGGACACTCCGCCACCGTATGGTGCATCGTATCGACGAGAGCTCCGTATTCGTGAATGGATGGTGAATCCTCGCACACCACAATCTGGTACAGGTATTTTCCGAAGCATGCGTGCCCGGTAAGCACCTGCACCAATCTGAAGGATAGCGAACCTGATGCGGGCCTGATCGCAGCCACCGTAACATTGCCCGCCACCGGAGAGTCAAGATCTTCTTTCCACCTGCGTATCAAGGCCCTCTCGGACAGGGACCTTATCCTTTGTAGTTCTTCGGTATCAGGTTATTCGTCTCTGACTCTAGGAGCTGCCCGGCAAGTATAGCATGGTTTATGGTAACATCTACTAACTTATTTATCACACATTTATCGAGAAAGGCTATGAACTATATATCATCAAGCTAAGACCAATAGGAACGGAGCAACAATGAAAAATGTTACTAAATTGGGAAAATTTGTTCCGTTTTTAGCTTTTTATTGTGTACACTGAGTAAACGGTAAAGTTACGAAAAAAACATGTATGACGGAATTGTTCCTCTTGAAATTTTCTAAAAGAAAATCTAAGATAGCATATATCTATCTTTTACAGTTGACTCACTATAACACGGTTTATGGTATATAATTTGTTCTGTCTTTTATGAGACACAGACGATGTTGATATATTTTATATATGGTCTATATTTCATACCTCCTCTCAATTCCCCTTCCCCTCGCCTATCACACCTTTCGTAACACTCTCTTTACCTTTTCACCAGCTCACTCCCTCAATCAAGTGTGCTTAAAGAAGTTTAACTTTAAAAATGCTTGTTTGGAATTCAAAATTGACACTATATTTCAAATTCTAGGAAAATTATTACACAGACACCAATTTTCTTTAACAATTATTCTCTCATTAACATACCCGTTATAATTTCATGATAATTGTAACGGAACTTTTCCTTATACGTACTTTTCTATGAGCGCAATTACGTATACATTGACTAACAATACCAGTTACAATTTTTACTTGAGTTTGTAACTCATTTATCTAATCTATATATTATATGGTTAATTTTGGTTTTGAATTATTTCTGGAAGTACAAGGAAGATTTGAAAGGTAAGTAAATAAGAAAAGAAAGGCTTGGAATATAGTAAAACTAACATTTCCGCTTTCCCTTAGAACTGTCAAACAAAAAAAGATAAGTAGCAGCCCATTGACGTCCCACTGCTGGGCACAGACTTCCTCACTCATATGAGAGAGGGTTTTTAGAGGATAGACCCACCACGCTGTTCCACTGTATGGCAGGCATAGTACACCAGTGCACTCTCTATTCCTTTCTCTCATAGTCCGATGTGACGGGAATCCAACACGACCGGAGAGAGATCCGGCGCAGGATCAACGGCTTAACGTGCTCTCCGAGGGACAGGGGTGGATCACACCGCCAACTTCCCAACTTCGGGCAATTATTGAGAAAATCTTTATAGAAAACTCAATATTGATTTTTGAATTGGCCCGACCTGAGACTCCAACCCAGGACGTCACGTTTGTAGTCGGTCCTGCGCCAGATCTCTCTCCGGTCGTGTCGGATTCCCGTCACACCAGACTATGAGAGTGAAGGAATAGAGAGTGCACTTATGAACTATACCTGCCAATCCGCAGTGGAGCAGCGTGGTGGGTCTATGCTCTAAAAACCCTCTCTCATGCGAATGAGGAGGCCTGTGCCCAGCAGTGGGACGTTAATGGGCTGCTATTTACCTTACCTTTTAGACAGCGTTTTCGATTAAAGCTACGAGGCTTGAATTTTTAATTTTATTTTATTTTCGATATATATGTCTATACATATCTATACATCAGGCAATTTTCTCCACGTCACATAAATATAAATGCCATAATAATTCTTATTTTTTTTTTATTGCTGACAGATTAGCGCTTGACTGTGATCTCACCTGATGGTAAGTGATGATACAGTCTAAGATGGAAGCGCGCTAATCTGTTAAGAGGCGATATACCTCCTTACGGTTTCTACATAGCATCGTACCGGAACACAAATCTCTTGTTTGGCGGTACGTTTTTGCTGGTAGGGTGGTAACTAGCCACGGCCGAAGCCCCACCAGTCCAGACTCAGACAAATTAGAAAATACAATTTCCTAAATTCGTCCTACCGGGGATCGAACCCGAGACCTCCGCTAGCAAAGCGAATACTCCCACCACTGCGCCAGCGAGGCCGTCAAATGTGTTAATATAAAAAGATAGAAATAGGAACGGAGCAACAATGAAAAATGTTACGAAAACGGGGAATAGTTGTTCCGTTTTTAATTTCTATCGGGTGCGCTGCGTAAACAGTTAAAGTTACGAAAAAAACGTGTATGACGGAATTGTTACTCTTGAAATTTTCTAAAAGAAAGTTTAAGATATCATATATCTATCTTTTATGGTTGACTCGGTATAACATAGTTTATGATAACTTCTACTATTTTTTTTGTTCAAAACGCTTTAATCTCAGGAAGTATCGGTTCTAATTCAATTCAAGTTTTAAATAGAAAATTTACAGAGGTATGTTATAAATTATCAAATATCACGATAAGATCAATAACAACGGAGCAACAATGAAAAATGTTACAAAAATGGGGAAAATTTGTTCCGTTTTTAACTTCTGCGTGCGTTGCGTAAACTATTATAGTTACTAAAAAAACGTGTATGGCGAAATTGTTCCCCTTAAAATTTTCTATAAGTAAGTTTAAGATGATATATCTATCTGATGTTTTTAGACCCTTAATAGTATACCGAAGGTTTAAAAAGAAAAAGATTTTCAATATATTAAAACGTGAGTTTGAAATAAAACTAAATTGTAGAATATAGAACAGAGCCTACTTTCAAAAACGATTGAGTGAGAGATCTCTGGAGAATGCTGTTCTCCTAGAGAATTGGGAGAGTCGACCCCGATTAAAGTAGGAGAAAGTCGGAGAAAGAAGGAGCCAAAGAAGTTTCGCTTTTCCATTTGTAAACACTGTTGCAGTGTTTTCGATCGATGTATTAGGAAATTACTTTTTCTAATTTGTCTGAGCCTGGACTGGTGGCTTCGGCTGTAGCTAGTTACTTACCAGCAAACAGAAACAAGCAAAGTGCTTTGTGTTCCGGAACAATGCTGTGTAGAAACGATTAGAGCTAAACAACCTCTTATCAGATTAACGCAATTCCATCTTAGATTGCATCATCACTTATCATCAGATTTGGACACAGTCAAGTGTAACCTGTCAGTTATAAAAAAGAATATAAACTCACACTCTTTCTCAATTCGTACCATTTTTCCCTGTGATTTCAGTCTTACCCACGTAGATATGTCTACAAAATCGGACTTATTTTCTTAGATAGACATTTTTAAACTCGTTATATCTTTTGAATGGAATGTCCGATTTTAATAATTTAAAAAGTATTGTACAGGTATTGAAACGTTCTTTAATAAAATATTATTTAATACTATAAGGATTAATAAGGTATGAATAAAATGGAACTGTTTATTGTCAGAACTTTTCTCACCTTTTAAAATGTAACAAATAGTTATATTGGCATAAGTATAATAGTTGGATATATGGTATTATATATTTTTTTTGTAGATATTAATACGTTCTATAATATTGTAGAACATTTTTTTGTTCTATCACCAATAGTTTCCGAAACACACGTGATAACATTTTTTTTTATTCATACCTTGGGTTTATTAATTTTTCTTAGGGATCCCTAATTTTTTTTGAGAAAGCAATACAGTCTATATCGCTCAGTGGAAATGCAGCTTTCTAATAGTGATAAAATTTTTCTAATCGGTTCAGTAGTTACAAAAATACATACATATAAAAACACATATGTTTCCTCTTTATAATATTTGTTTAGATTAGTGTCATAGGTGACAAACAACATTACATATTGAGTATTCCATCTACTTCATAAATCAGGAAGTTATCTTATCGCGGAATATCAACAAGGATCTATTTAAAAATAAACCACGTGATTGTCGATCGATTTTATACATACATTAGAATTACGAAGGCATTGCTTGTTGAGTAACAAAATATAATGAAATTTTATAATAAATTCGAGACTTCCTTTATTACGAATTACTTTTAAGGTCATTCCAGTGGATTTATATGAGTTACGTTTGTAACGTTTTCACACAAAAACCACTGAACCGATTTCAACAATTTTTTCACGATTAGAAAGCTGCATTTTCACTAAGCAAGACAGACTATATTACTTTCTCTTAAAAAATAGGGATCCCTAATGAAAATGCAATAACGTAACCAAAGGTGTGAAAATTGGTGACAAAGTATATCATCGCGTACACTGCGAAAACTATTGAAGATACAACAAAAAAATCTTCTACAATAATATAGAAGGTATTAATATCTACAAAAAAGTCCATAATACTATATATCCAACTACATTACTTATACTACTATAACTACTTTTAAAAAATTTTAAACGCCAATAAAATTGCCGATAATAATCAAACCATATTTTTTATATTTCTTTATAAATCGTTATTTTATTATATGTTATTTTCAAGACCGTTTAATTATCTGTAAAATTGATTTTAAATCATTAAAATCGGACGTTCCATTCAAAAGATATAACGAATTTAAGCTCTCAGAAGAAAAATATCCCGATTTTGAAACATTCTTCATCAGCGCACAGCTCCTATTAATCTTAGCGTGATGATATATAGTCTATAGCCTTTCTCGGTAAGTGATTAGATAGTCTAACACTGAAGGAATTTTTCAAATTGGACCAGTAGTTCCCGAGATAAGCGAATAAGCAAACAAACTGACTCCTTAGCTTTATAATTCGCATATAAAGCAGTCTCATACATTAAAGAATCTGACCATGCTTTGTTGTTGATCTAATTGATATTCCTTACACATTTGGAATTTTCTGTTCCCATGAAATAATAGTTCCAGGAATTCAACGGCAAGAATTATGTTTTAATAGCACTATAATTTCAAAAACGATGACTTTAGATGATAAATGGGTTGATGTAATCATCGAAATGTCTTAAGTATAAGTTGACTGGTTATACGTAGAGTCTGTCGAAGTGTTAGGCATAAACATAGTATATTTTATTCTATATTTAATCAGTTATTTACCAATGTAAGTCCTGTAAAAATCAGTACAACCTTTCCAGATATAATTCTACGTTTTCGTCGATAAGACATTTAAGTATATTTCCCTCATGGATACGGAGGCCTGCGCCCAACAGTGGGATGTTAATAGACTATAAATTGTTATATTATAATACAATTATCTGATAGTAAAGGTTTAGTTAAATTGGGGCGATGAAAACTTCCGAAACTTATTCAAAATGTTTTATAAATGTTTACGTATTTAGAAAAACTTTTGTCAAGACGCAGTGAAGCAGCCTGGTGGGTCTATACTTTAAAAATCCTTTCTTCTATGAGTAAGAAGGACTGTGTTAACAGTGGGGCTTTAATAGAGTACTATTTACCTTACTTTTATTACATTTCCAGAAATATATAAGCAAGTAAACACTTGAGTACTTGAGAATTCTGTTTTAAAACAAGAAATCCTCACTCTGTCTGTCTGTCGCGCTTTAATGCTAAAACTACTGAACCGATTTAAATGAAATTTGGTACACAGATGGTCTATAGTCTGAGAAAGGACATAAGCTACTTTTTTAATTACAACAAAGGGTTATAAATGATGGAAATTTCGTCATTTTTAGAGCTAGAAGTTTGGGACATATAAATAAATATGACATCCAAATTAAAGTCCTTACTATTATAATTAACGGGTAAATAACTATGTCTGTCTGTTGCACTTTCACACCAAAACTACTAAACAGATTTAAATGAAATTTGGTACACAGATAAGCCTCAGAAACTACAAAAAGCTCTTTGCAGTGAAACACTGTAAAAAAGCTCATTTTATATGTTTTTATTTGTAAAATAATTTGCCTAAATTATTAAAAATGCAACCCAAAAACACACAGCTGTTATATTTTCATTAATAATAAAATCTTTAATGGAAATACTTACGAAACTGCTGACTTCTTCAATTTGCGAATGGAGTACATCGAAGTTTTCTTCACCAACCAAATGATTTTTAAGTCTTATCGGTTGTGGAACTTTAAGTTTCAGATTTGGTTTACCGTTTTTCTGTATCTCAACTTTACCACTAAACGGACATACAGCATGACCGTTTACCTGATAGCTTAACTTTTTACCATCAATTTTAGTGAAATCCGTTTCAGTCTTATCCATATCTATTTGATCGTAATCCATTATTTAAAACACTTATATATATTTTAATGTCATTAATATATTCTTTTATAACACAGTGATGATTTTGTATTGTTATTTTAATATGTTTATTAACACTTTTAGATCGGAGAGCTCACTGAAGTTTGTACGAAGGAACACGATATATATGTAGTCGGTAGTATGTTCTAAGACAGACTGAGTCCGATGTGGTCTCGGCAACCGGTCTAAGCGACTAAATAGCGTCAGCAAAAAAACATCAACAATCGTGCGTCACTTTGTTATAGGTGAAAAGATACGTAATGGCTTAAGTGACATGGACTTTCCAATGTCTTTTTGTCTTGGTAACCAAATCCGTTTTGTTTCTTGTCAAAGATTGTTTTTTGTAGCAGACTGTCTTTTTTTGTCACTGATAAACGCTTAAATGCTCACTGGGTGGAGTATATACCTCAGCTAAGAGTACGGGACTTACAGTTCACTAGAAAACCCACAAAAACCCAGTGGAACCCTCTTCGTCCCTCTGAAGTATTCACCTTTGACGCCCCTATTAACTGTACCCGTTTCAATTTTATTTACATAGACATTTATAAATTCGTTGTATCTTTTGAACGGAATGTCCGATTTAAATAATTTAAAAAGTTTTTTACAGGTATTTAAACGGTCTTTAATATAGTGTATTTAATAGGATAATTATTACAGAGATATGAGTAATATGGTTTGAATACTATCTGGGCTTTTATAAAGTAAAAATTCAAAAAAGTAGTTATAGTGGCAAACCTATAGTAGTTAGACAAATAGTATTCAGGACTTTTTTGTAGATATTAATACGTTCTATAATATTGTAGAACATTTTATTATTCTATCGTCAATAGTTTTCCCAGGGCACGGGATGACAGATTTTTTGTGACTAATTTTTTCACACCTTGGGTTACATTCATGCATTTTTGTTAAGGATTTCTATTTTTTTTTTAAAAGAAATATAGCCTATGTCGCTCAGTAAAAATGCATCTTTCTAATGGTGTCAAGTAGTTTTCGTGTAAAAACATTACAAGCATACAAAAACACAAATGTTCTAATTTGTAAGTACTTTCTTACACGTGTAATGGTTTCTACGCAAATTGTATGCTTGATAATACATCTTTAAGATAGGCTGGTGACTAGCCACGGCCGAAACATCCCACTAATCCTACTCAAACGAATTAGAAACAACAAAGTCTTCAATTATGTATTAACTTGTAACATCTCTAAGGTATTAGGAAGCCTTTTCAATGAAATTTCAAAGTTGGCTTGATTTTTCAGACACTTCAGACACTTATCATTATCCTTCAAGCAATTTATACACAACCTTGACAAAGTAAACAAGGTGTTAGCTCCTAAAAATCGAAGACAGACACCTTCGATGATGAAACGGAAAAAAACTGATCCTGATGAAAAAAAACCGTTTTATTAGCATTGTTTCTCTCTATCATGCAAGTACCATTAAATGAAACGATAGTTTCATAAAAAAATATATTTCTTTATAAAAAAAAAAAAAAAAACAATTAACACACGATCAGCTGACACTCGGGTCAACGAATGCACGCGGCCAGTTACCGATGTGAAAGAAACGATAAAAATGAACGCCCGAGCGCGGCAATTTAGTTGTGTCTTTTACGCGCACACCGGTGCATGCCACATCCGTTCGTTGACCCGAGCTTCAGCTGATTTTGTGTTCATTGTTGTTTTTTTTTTGCAAAGTAATGTATTTTTTTATGAAACTACCGTTTCATTTAACTGCACTGACATAATAGAGCGAAAATAATGCTAATAAAACGTTTTTTTTAATCAGGATCGGTTTTTTCCCGTCTCATCATCAAAGGTGTCTCTCTTCGTTTTCAGCTGATTGTCTTTCATTGTTGGTTTTTTTATTTATTGTCTAAGAAACTTCTTTTTAATCAGGATCAGTTTTTTTCATCCCATCATCAAAAGTTTCATTAGTTTTATCATCTGTCTTCGTTATCAGAAGCGGTCTCCTAACACCTTGTATATATATACATTGCTGGAGAATCACAACCTATTGGAAATAGGCAAAACAGACGCAGCAGAGGATATTCTGTGACATAATAGTATGTCAGGCTGAAAGGTTCCAGGTTCGAAATACCAGATTTAGATTGAATAATATTAAAAGAGATATGCAAATTGCAAATTTCCTGCTTAAAATTTTTTTTCTCAAAGCAATTATGTCCAATTATTAACATTTTGTTTAAATTATATACCATTATCTACACACGTTTCCTGTTAGAGACGTGACTGCTTATGACACATATGTATTGATTGCTTATTTACCTTAGTTTAGCGAAGGTTAACACTTAAATACAATTATAATTATGCAATAAATAGAGCAAAGCCTTCAATTTTTAGGTATTTTTATTAACTATCATTGAAAAGTGATTCTGCAGGTTAATCTTTGATAGATTTCAAGTAAAAACTCATTTTAAAAAGGTAGATTCTATCAGAACTTTTTACAAACTCATCAAATGTCTTTCAACTATTTCGTATGCTATTTAACTACATTTTTTTTGCTTTTTAACTTTAAAATAAGCTAAAAAACTGATATACACTTTACAAAATAATCTGTCCTCGATTGTACCTTATAGTATCAGCGATCTTTTAATGAAAGTCGTACTAAAATCGGCTCAGCAGTCTCGGAGATTTTTTGTTCTAAACAAACTGATAGAGACAGTCAATAAATAGAACAGTTTATGTTACTTTTTAGGTATTTTTTATTGACTATCATTGAAAAATGATTCTATATATGTGTAAAGGTATTCTATATCTACATAGTTATAAAGGTAATCTATGTCAGAATGTGTTATTTACACATTTATCGAATGTATTTTAACTATTTCGTGCTTAATTTAACTAGATATTTTCATATATTAGCTATATAGTAAGTTAAAAGACTCATATTTATTTGTCAGACACTAGGAAGCCGGACATTTTACCATTAGGAGAAAATTTAGTAGGAATAAACTATCCCAATTGTACCTTATAGTATCTTTTAATGATAGTCGTATTAAAATCGGTTTAACAGTTTCGGAGATTTGCTGGTCTAAACAAACGGGGAGGGACAGCCAATAAATAGATCAGTATAAATTAGTTTTTAGGTATTTTTATTGACTATCATTAAAAAGTGATTCTGCAGGTTAATCTTTGAAAGATTTCGAGTAAAAACTCATTTTGAAAAGGTAGATTCTATCAGAACTTTTTACAAATTCATCAAATGTCTTTCAACTATTTCGTTTGCCATTTTACTAGATATTTTTCGGTTTTTGACTTTAAAATAACCTAAAAAACTCATCTATCTATCTATCTATCTAGACTATCATTGAAAATTGATTCTACAGGTTAATCTTTCATAGATTTCAAGTGAAAACTCAGTTTAAAAAGGGTAATCTCTATCAGAATTCATTACTAACATATTTCTCAAATGTATTTCAACTAATTCTTATAAAATTAATTTAGATTTTTAACTTTAAAGTTATAATACTGTTAGAAACTTTACAAAATAAACTACCCTCAATTACACCTTATAGTATCAGCTATCTTTTAATGAAAGTCGTATTATATATAAAATCGGCTCTGTAGTCTCGGAGATTTTTTGGTCTAAACAAAAGGATAGAGACAGTCAATAAATATAACAGTTTATGTTAGTTTTAGGTATTATTTATTGACTATCATTGAAAAATGATTCTAAATAAGTGTAAAGGTAATCTATATCTACATAGTTATAAAGGTAATCTCTGTCAGAATGTATTATTTACACATTTATCGAATGTATTTTAACTGATGCGTGCTTAATTTAACTAGATATTTTCATATATTAGCTATATAGTAAGTTAAAAGACTCATATTCATTTGTCAGACACTAGAAAGCCGGATATTTTAGCATTAGTAGAAAATTTACTAAACAAACTACCCCCAATTATACCTTATAGTATGAGTTGTCTTTTAATCATAATCGTATTAAAATCGGTTTAATAGTTTCGGAGATTTGCTGGTCTAAACAAACGGGGAGAGCCAATAAATAGCCAATAAATAGATCAGTAAAAATTAGTTTTTAGGTATTTTTATTGACTATCAATCAAAAGTAAGTCTACAGGTTAATCTTGGAGGGATTTTATGTAAAAACTCTTTTTAAAAAGGGTAGTTTCTCTCAAAAATTTTTGTTAAAACATTTTTCAAATGTATTTCAACTATTTCGTATACTATTATTTATATTTTAAACTTTAAAGTAAGCTAAAAACTCAAATACACTTGACAAACACTAACAAGCCTGAAATGTCTGCTTTTGTAAAAACTATACAAAATAAACTATCCCCAATTGTACCTTATAGTATCAGCTATTTTTTAGTGGAAGACGGTATTAAAATCGGTTCAGCAGTTTCAGAGATTTGCTGGTCTAAACAAACTAATAGAGATAGTCAATAAATAGATCAGTATATTATTTTTAAGGTATTTTATTAACTATCATTAAAACGTTTAATTTTGGAGGGATTTAAGAAAAACCTCAATTTAAAAAGGGTAATCTTCATCAGAATGTTATTCACACATTTATCAAAAGTGCTTTAACCATTTTTTATGTGATTTAGATAGATTTTTTCAATTATTAACTTTAAAAAACCCTACTGCTTAATTAGATTTGTTTATTTTTATTTTATTATGTATATAAATAAATTGCCCTTCGTTAATCTTGCTAAAAATCGAGATGGGCTGGAGTTGTTTGGCCAATTTAGGTTTTGAATTATCTGTGAAAGTCCAGGGAAAGTTTCAAAGTTGAATAAATATGAAAAAAAAAGCTTGTAATATAGTAAAAACAACAATTTCTCTTGACCTTAGTAACTATTTCTACCTGGCAAACATTTCATGTTCGTCTCGTCGTACAGAAATCAAATTACATTAAAAAAAATACTTCTTTTTCATTTGTTTTCGACAGTTGACATTGTTAGTAGCAGCCCATTAACGTCCCACTGCTGGGCACAGGCCTCCTCACTCCAAGAAGCGAGGGTTTTCAGAGCATAGACCCACCACGCTGCTCCACTGCGGATGTGCAGGCATAGTACACAAGTGCACTCTCTATTCCTTCACTCTCATAGTGTGACGGGAATCCGAAGAGACCGGAGAGAGGTCAGGCGCAGGACCAACGGCTTAACGTGCTCTCCGAGGCACGGGGGTGGATCACACCGCCAACTTCCCAACTTCGGCCAAATATTGAGAAAATCTTAATAGAAAACTCAATATTGATTTTTGAATTGGCCCGACCCGGGACTCGAACCCAGGACCTCATGTCTGTAGTCGAACATGCTAACCACTAGACCAATGAGGCAGTTGACATTGACAACCAACAAATTATGATCGCAACTATATATATATATATTACACTGAAGTTGTAACCTTCAGCAATTATCATTCAGCTTTTTTATTTATTGATTCAAAGTTTATAGGGTTAGCTAGTTTAATATAAAAACTAACATATTAAATGGTTGTTTCCTCTAAAAGTATTTTTCCATTTAATGAATGTGTTGATGATGTTCAAGGTATTACAAATTACATGTCATATTCACACAATATTCAGTCATGGACACAAGATAAATGGAGTTACATGTGCATTTATGATTCATTATACCTGTATGAATAATATTACCCTTTATTTGTATAACATTTAGCACTTATTAGTTTGAAACACGTAGTTTTCATTACGAAATGAATCGGGGATGTTTCTAATACTACGTTAATGACGAAATCATGTAAATTACTTTAAAAATATGAATCATTTTTAACAAGTATCCCTTAGATTGTCCGGCCTCGTTTTAAACAGAAATAACTGTCGAAGGTGGCTCTTGGGACTTAATTGTTTATGATAGACTATCAGATTTTATGATTTTTATATTTGCTAATAGTTAAACTATACAATGTTACCTTTTCTTAATTAAATTAAGACTCTGGTGTACCGTCACGTTGCGCTAAACTTTGAAATAGTGAAAAAAAGACCGTCTTGCATATATAGGCTCATATCTTAAAAATTAAATCTTATTTCAAGGGTTTTCATTGTCATTCACATCACTTATATAATCAAAAACAGTTATAAAACTCACAGTTTATCAAAATACCACAAAAAACTTAACGACCTTCGAAGCAACACACGCACCGTGAGTAACTGTCACTTTGTAACAGATTTTTTTTATTTTTTCTGTTGTCTGGAATTATTTCTACGGATGTTTTGTTACGACAGTTACCGAGAAAGGAAATAGATAATCTACGTTACACCATAAAAGGAAAGAGATGCTTATATTTTTGATTGCCCCAGGTGAGACAGAACTATCGTAACATATCAACTATAAGTTGATACGGGCAATTTAAGGGTTATGTTTAACGAGATTTAATGAAACTCATTTTATAATATACTCAATAGTTTACCTAGAGCTAGTATCAAATAGGATAAGTAAATTTATATGGACTTTTTTAAACCTAAGATAAAGCTTCTAAACAAGGAGGTATTTTGTTGTTATAAAAACTTAGATCTAACGAATTCTATATAAAACTATTTACGATAGACATTTTGTTTCAATATTTTAGAACGTAAAAGAACGAAGAAATTTATTAATTGACTAATTGCCAACGATTGTTTGGACTATTTATATTTAACAGTATCTTTTGGAGCTGTTTATAATAAAATAAATACATTTACGTATAACCCTGTATATGTAGATAGTTATACGTATAACGGAATACGTACGTAATTCGTTACTTTTTTTATAATTACTTTAAGGAAGTTCCTAGTTCTTGTTGGATCCCTAAGGAAACGATTGTGTAGGTGAAAGACACCAGATTTTCTGAAGCATTCACGCCGGATGAAACGGGAAACACTGAGCTCCGCTTCTCCATCGTAAGAGAAGAATATCAACTGTGCTCTCAATTTCCTTCTGTCTTCTATGTCTTCTATAAAATCGCGGCCTCACGAATAGAAACCTTTTCTATTGGCACAAACCGTTGTAAGATACATGAACTGCTGGTCATAGATCTCCTCACTCAGAGATCCTCGCGATCAGAGGTTCTCGCGGCAACTTACGAGTGCAGGGCTGCCGTGAGGACTGGAAGAGAGACCAAAAGGACAGGATTCTTGCAAACAGCACCTTAATCGAAACATGGAAGGAGGATCTCGAGTTCCCAAGTGCGGGTGTGGCTACGGTGGATCAATGGCTTTCTAGATTGCACGGGTCGGTTTCCTTTAGACTAATGCAGGTGTTGATATGACATAGTCATCTATTTGCCATTAGTATGGTGCAGCTGATGGGGATCTCTCACTGTTAAGTATAATAGGTACAATGCTTGGCTGTGAGACGACATGGAGTGCAGTTACCTTCTTCTGCGAGGCTGTCAACTCATTGAAGGAGATAATGGAGAGAAATAAAGAAAAAGTACCAAATGACCCTCTTTTCCGAAGGAGGATGGGAGAAAGATGGCCTCGTTATGAATGCTTTTTAGCTCCACTTTGAAACCCTGACCTACTTTTCCGGTCGCAACCGGGCTTGTCAAAGAAATTGTGCAAACAGACCTTTGATAACCTCATCATAGGTTGACGAAGGTGTCGCTGGGTTTTAGTCGGTATTCTGGCACAGCCAGTGCCTAAAAGCAGTTACTAGTCTAAGAAAAGGTATTCTCACTCATAGAAGAGAGGGTTTTTATAATACACAATTGTATGTGCTATTACAAGTGCACTCTCTATTTCTTTACTCTCATAGTGAGATGGGGCGGCAGCCTTACACGACTGGAGACAGATGAGGAGCAGACCCAACGGCTTAAAGTGCTCAACGAGGCACGGGGTTGGAGAAAACCGACAGCTACACAAATACTGAGAACTCAATATCGATTTTGGATTAGCCTGACCTGGGCCTCGAAGCCATGACCTCATATCTATAGCTGAACTAGCTGATCAGTAGATCAATGAGTAAATATAGTTGGAACTACTTTATTATTATAATGAGCATGTTCTGTCGCTTTATCGAAAAGCCTATCTCGTTTCGCACTATTAACCTTGTATATTATATAAAATCACGTAATGGCGTGATAAAAAAATAATATACGCCATTTTATTTTGGATTGCAATGATGCCAATTCCAATGATACTATTCTAAAATGAAATTTTCTTATTACAGGGTACACTGTAGTAGAATATATTACGTTTGGCTAGATGCGGCTAATCTCAGGAACTTCTAATCCGATTTGAAAAATTCTTTCACTGTTTGATAGTACATTTATCGAGGAAGGCTATAGGCCATATATCATCACGCTAAGATTAATAGGATCAGTGCACCAATGAAGAATGTTTCAAAATCAGGTATTTTTCCTTTTGAAAGCTTCTACTGTATGTGCTGTGTAAATGGTTAAAGTTAGGCAAAAATTATGTATGACAAAATTGTTCCCTTTTAAATGTTCTAAAAAAAAGTTTTTAACAACATGTGCCTATCTTCTAAGGTTGGCTCACTATAACTCAATTTGTCTTAAGACGGTCTTTCTATAAAACTACGCGTGTGCGCAAGGAATAGCTAGTATTGTATAATAGTCTGCACTATTTGAATAATTTTTTTAGAAAATAGAATGGATATGGTATGTTATCATTAAAAGATATATTGTTTTACTAAATCTTTAAGGGATTAAGTAGCATTTTTGATGAAAGCTCTCTATTGCATTGATTTTTGAGCAGTCTAACAATTACGGTTATATTTCTTCTACTTTACATAAAACCTTAGTAAATTATATACATAAATCTTCCTCTGGAATCATTCTATTTAATGAAGGAAATCGCATGAGAATCCGTTCAATAGTTTTTGAGTATATCGCCAACAGCCGAACAGAAGAGGCAGAAGATTTTGTTTTCTAATACTGTGTGTTATAAAAACAATTTTTGGTTACTATTTATGAGTGTTGATACATATTTTAGGGGATTATTTAGTTAAGAGAATGGTACAACATAATCGATACTTCATATCATCATAAATGGTTCAAAATCAACACCAACGACAAGTAACCTCTGGGTAACGATTATTAAAAGGCAATTGAAGTCAATTGAAGTAAATGAAACTCAATTTGCGATACCATGAGTGCAGTTTGTTGAACTTTAAATCGCAATTCTCGTGTTAAAAAAAGTAATTACATTCTATTAAGTCAATTTGTAGAATAAACTTTTTCCTTATTCAACTTCCTTTGTCTTACTTAGCTATCTTTTTGTAACTTTCTATATACTAGATATATAGAAAGTTACCTTAAAAGATAGATACGTGTTATTAGATTCTTTTTTTAGAGCATTTAAAAGGGAAAAATTCTGTTATAAATGATTTTTTCCAAACTTTAACCGTTTACACAGAATATGCAGTAGAAGCATTCAAAAGGAAAAATACCCGATTTTGAAACATTTTTCATTGGTGCACTGAACATATTAGTCTTAGCGTGATGATATATAGCCTATATTCTTCCTCGATAAATGGACTATCGAACAGTGAAAGATATTTTCAAATCGGATTAGAAGTTCCTGAGTTTAGCCGCATCTAGCCAAACATAATATATTCTACTACAGTGTACCCTGTAATAACAAAATTTCGTTCTGCCCCGTTTTTACACACACCTATCTTTTTAAATTCATTATATCTTTTGAATGGAATGTCCGATTTTTATTATTTAAAAAGTATTACAGGTATTGAAACGGACTTTAATAAAATATCATCTAATAGGATAATGATTAGTATTAGTATGATTAATATGGTTTGATTATTATCAGCAGTTTTATTAACTTTTGATATCCGAAAGAGTAGTTATAGTGGCATAACTACAGTAGTTTGAGATATGATGTTATAGACTTTTTTATAGATATTAATATGTTCTATAATATTGTAGAACATTTTTTTGTTCTATCTATAATAGTTTCCCCAGTGAACGCGATGACAGATTTAGTGTGACTTATGTCTTCACGCCTTAGGTTACATTAACGCATTTTATTAGAGATCTCTACATTTTTTGAGAATGTAATAAACCATTAGTCGCACAGTGAAAATGCAGCTTTTTAATGGTGTAAAAAATTTGAAATCGGTCCAGTAGTTTTTGTGTGAAATCGTTACAAACATACATATATACAAAATACAAATGTTTTATAATTATAGTTCACGTTCCATTTTCAGCAGGTCAATTGTCGATAATTTTATTTTATAATATGACTGAGTCTGGATTGGTGGGAGGCTTCGGCCGTGGCTAGTTAACACTAGATTTGTCTTTCGGTACGATACTGTGTAGAAACCGTAAGAGGCAAGGCAGTTTAACAAGCTTTCACCTTAAACTGCATCATCAGTTGAAATCTGGTGAGATTATTATCAAGCACTTGTCATAAATGAAATAAATTCCAATCCATAAAATAAGAAACTTCTGTATTCACATGGTTTTAGAGTTTCTAAATCTTAAATAAGATCAATAACATACATATTGAAGTCATAAAGATGAAGATTTTTTTGTTTGTTTTAATCCACTGATCTCGGAAACTACTTGTCCGAATTGAAAAATTATTTTACTGTTATGTAGCTTATTTATCGAGAAAGGTTACAAGCTATTTAATATTACATTATAACTAATAGGAGCGGAGCATCAAGGAAAAAAAACGAAAAGGGAATAAATTTATTCTTTTTGTCAGCTTTCGTTACCTACCCTGTGTAAAATATGAAATTTACGCCACAATTATATATTAGGGAAATGTTGCTTTTAAAAGGGTTTACACAATAGTGTACCATAGTGTATGTTTATCTTCTAAGGTTAGCTCAATATAACCGTTTTTATAGTAATCAAATTTGTTTTCTCTTTGATGTAAAGGAGATGAAGCTACAGGATCAGGTAGTATCTTATTGACATTAGTAAAGTAAGTAAATAGCAGCCTATTCGAATCCCACTGCTGGGCACAGGCCTTTTCTGTGATAGAAGAGAGGCTTTTTAAAGCACAGACCTACCAAGCTGCTTCACTAAGCTACTCACAAGATGTGGAGATTGTTTCACGATGTTTTCTTTAAAAAAAAAGCATTTTCTGATGATTTCACTGGAGATTACAAGTTTCATGATAAATCGTTTGCTTATACATGACAAATAGTGAAGGTAATTCCCGTGGTTTTGTATTAGCCTCCAGTCATTTCTATAGAATTAGGAAATGCGGTAGATGACGAACTGTATACGTGAGATAAATCAGGCGTCTATTTAATTTCGGGTTTACCATCGCTATAAAGAAATACTAATGTATTATCCTTGAAATTTCCATAATTAAAGGAAAAGCCGAGAGTGAAATCAATATTTTTAAATAAATTAGTAGTTAATATCACATATGTACAATAAAAAACCCAAGTATGGTTCGATGTAAATGTATATCTATATCTTTATACATCGATTTTATTCGAGATATTCAACATTTTTTCACAAGGTTCAAATAATAACTCGAAAATTGGTATATTACAAAAGCATCTATTTGGTTTATACATCGATTTTATTTGAGATGTATTTTTATTCAAAATTTTTTCATAAGGTTCAAATAATAACTCGAAAATTGCTACGATACAAAAGCATTATTTATTTGGTTTACACATCGATTTTATTCGATATATAAATATAATCAACAATTTTTCATAAGACTCAAAAATTGGTACGTTACAAAAGCATCTATTTGGTTTATACATCGATTTTATTCGAGACATAAATATATTCAACATTTTTTCATAAGGTTCAAATAATAACTCGAAAATTGGTATATTACAAAAGCATCTATTTGGTTAATACAGCGATTTTATTTGAGATATAAATATATTCAAAATTTTTTCATAAGGCTCGAATATTAACTCGAAAATTGCTACGATACAAAAGCATCTATTTGGTTTATAGTTCGATTGTATTCGACATATGTTCATATTCAACATTTTTTCATAAGGCTCAAATAATAACTCGAAAATTGGTATATTAGAAGAGCATCTATTTGGTTTATACTTCGATTATATTCGAGATATGTACATATTCAACATTTTTTCATAAGGCTCAAATAATAACTCGAAAATTGGTATATTACAAAAGCATCTATTCGGTTTATACTTCGATTGTATTCGAGATATGTACATATTCAACATTTTTTCATAAGTCTCAAATAATAACTCGAAAATTGGTATATTACAAAAGCATCTATTTGGTTTATAAATCGATTTTTTATGTGTGTTAAGGTGGATTCAAGAATAGCTTAAATGGAAAATTTCCCTGTATTTCCACGGGATTTTTTCTTTCTTTCTTCTTCTTTCTTATGCAACAGTAGGTTGTAATGCAACATGCGGACGTGGACGAAAAAATTCAGGTAATAGAAAAGAATAAATGAGTTTAAATGAAGTTTCAGAAGAAAACGTACGTATTTCTCACTCATATAAATATCAAGTTTTAGAACAAATTTGGTTAGCATGTAAGATGTTATAGTGAGCCAACCTTAAAAGATAGACATATGCTATAGTAGACTTTGTTATAGATCGGTTAAAAAGGGACAATTTTGTCATATACGTCTTTTGCGAAACTTTAACAGTTTACGTAGTGGAAGCTTTCAAAAGAAAAATCCTACTATTGAATCCTATAGTCTTCCTCGATAAATGGACTCTCTAACACTTGTAAGACTATAGTACTATATATAAATACTAAAAACAAAGTGCAATACTACGTAACTTTATGCAATACGAGGTAACTTCAACGAGCGGAACAATTTTGTGAATATAGTCTTTCGAGCTGCTTTGTGGTGTAGTTGTTTTAAGAGAAGTAATAGAAATAGTGAAGTTATTATTAATATAGTGCATTTAAATATTTAATAGAATAAAAGTTGTTGGTTCATCTGTTACACAGACACAATTATTTGAATAACAGTTTGTAATTGCGTTTAATTTACGGTATATTTCATATCCTTTATCGTCGTTAATTGGATTGATAGAGAGACAATTTTCCTCTTGGATATTAACATTGTTGACTCAATGTAAATTAATGGGCTTGTATCATAATCAGGGGCTGGCTATAAAACATTATAGATTTGTCGGAGAATAGGAGAGAAGGAGAAGAAGCATAAAGTACGGGCATAGGGTTCTCCACCGAAATCATCGTGGTGGGTAATGTTGGTGCAATCAAACACTTTAATAATTCACTCAGATTATAATGTTGAATCACTTAATGTTCCCAGTAACAATTTACACAAACTCATTAATAGTAATAGCCAGGAACGCGACAGTTTCATCAGTCGACCGCTCTGGCGGACTATCACTCGGGAACTAGTCCGCCGCTGGCTCACGACCTGTGACTCTGTCTTACGCCATAGACACATAGCGCCAGCATTCCACAGACTACTACACTCCGACAGATATATTATTTAAATAGTGTATTATACAAGTGGTGCGTACCTCACATCAGTCTAGGATCGAAAGATTGATACAAAGGTAAATAAAGTTTAAAATAAATGAAATAAAGTTAGATATTGAATCATGCTTCAACTATGTAACTAAGCAACGAGTTGTTTACTCATTTATTTATGACAACCTTCTAACAAAAACTAGATTATAGCATAAAAATAAATAAAATCCACGTAACCTTATAAGGTAAGTAGCAGCCCATTAACGTCCCACAGCTGGGCACAGGCCTCCTCGCTCATATGAGAGAGGGTTTTAGAGCATAGACCCACCACGCTGCTCTACTGCGGATTGGCAGGCATAGTACACAAGTGCACTCTCTATTCCTTCACTCTCATAGTCCGATGTGACGGTAATCCGACACAACCGGAGAGAGAGATCGGGCGCAGGACCGACGGCTTAACGTGCTCTCCGAGGCACGGGGGTGAATCACACCGCCAACTTCCCAACTTCGGGCAAATATTGAGAAAATCTTAATAGAAAACTCAATATCGATTTCGAAATGGCCCGACCCGGGACTCGAACCCAGGACCTCATGTCTGTAGTCGAACATGCTAACCACTAGACCAATGAGGCAGTCCGAAACCTTATAAAATACATTAAATTAATAATTTCAAATGAATTGTAAGAAGAATTAAATGAAGAAGTTAATTACAAATATTTTGAGATATAAAACTTGAAGAATATTTGAGGCATACGCACTAAAGTACGAATTTATTTAATTGGGAAGTAAAGTGACACTTTCGTCACTGAAAATACCGCCGAAAGTATGTACTTTTGATAATGGTATGATGAAAACTTCTTTTGTGTTTTAGTCATTTAAAATTTTCTTTTGTGACGTATTTTTACGTCGTATTCTTAATGTAACGTTTGGAAATTTCAGTCACCGATAGCTCGTGTTTTAAAACATTCTATAATCAACAAAGCGTGGGAGGGAAAGAATTGTAATGATGATGATAAAAAAAGGGACAACAGTCTGAGTTTGCTGTGTGCTCTTCTCAGGACAGGGCGCGAAGGAAACCTTGTAACTTTAGATTGTAAGTCGTTCTTTAATATCATCATCAGTCGTACATTGGAAAAAAACACAAGTTGTTAGGAGACCGCTCTAGAAAACAGACGATAGTACAAATGACACCTTTAAAATCGTTCCTGGTTAAAAAAACGTATGTTAAAACGTTTTATTAGCAATATTATTAATTTTACAAATACTAAACAAAACACAATCGATTAAATGACAAACAGAATCTTTTTTTTTAAACAAAAGATAGCGTAAATAAATGACATCGTTACGTAACCTATGAAAGATGAATAAGTTTTAAACAAAAGACAACAAAACCGTTGCTGTAGACAACGGTCTAATAATTCATGTCACAACCTTGTGGATGCGTGGATAGATGCGTGGGAGTGCGTGGGCGGATGCGTGGGTGGATGCGTGGGACTGCGTGGGTGGATGCGTGGGAGTGCGTGGGTGGATGCGTGGGTGAATGCATGGGAGGGTGTGTGGAAACGCGTTTATAAGCATTGAAGTGACGTTAGACATTTTGCCGGTCTTTGTGCGCTCGAGTTTACGTACCAGAAACAAATGACTGTCCACATAAATTTGAAAAAAAAATGGTAAAGGGTTGATGGAATTAAAAAAATGTATCTAAATAAAATGGATTTCATAAAAAATATATTTGTTTATTTAAAAAAAAAACAAACAATGAAACATATACAGCTGAATCTGGGGTCAACGACCGCATGCAGCCGTTGCCAGTGCGCGTGTACAAAAAACGACCAAATTATTGTATTTAACATTGATTTTGTATTTTTTTATAAAACTTTTGTTTCAATTAATTACATACACATACACACATACATGCATCAAACATACACACACACAGCCACTAATATTAATTTTATACCTTAAACCATCTGTCTTATGTTTTAGTTTTAAATTAAGTTTTCATTTTCAATTTTCCCTTAAATAACTAGATTAGGCGTAGAATAAATTGTAAACTTGAGAAGACACTGACCCCTAAGTCACGGGCTTACCTAGTTTAGGGGTCCAGGGTATTTTAATTCTGTATCATTCTCTTTATGCCCAAATAAATAAAGTTATTATTATTTAGCTGTACTAAGGTGATGGAGCATAAATGATGTTAATAAAACGTTTTAAAAATATGATTTTTGCCTTTTATAAGAAAAAAAATGTATTTAATTATTCAAAAACGTTATAAAAGCCTACTTGAATAAAGAATACTTATTTGTGTAATTTAATAGTTGTCTTTAGACTCTATCTCCTGTGTGTTGGGTTCAATGCAGCATTCTGCGGGGTACGGGCCTCGAGGCAGGGCCTCAGTGCCCGGGCATCTTTTCTCGGGCATTCAGTAAATGCCCGGTAATCTTTTTTGCCCGTATTTTATACGGGCTGGTCAATTCCGAGTGTTGCTGCTACCGCGTCTTCTTCGCCGCTATCACCTACGGCTGGTGGTGGTGACAGCAGGAGCTCACGAGGCAGACGACGCTCAGTATTTGCCGTTCTTTGCTACTGGCTGGCAATGCCGTGGAGATGTGTATACGGAGAGTTATCCGCCAGGCGGAACATACTCCTCGTAAGCTGGCGGACGAACACCTCCACTCAGAGATAGACAAATGGGAAACTTTGGAGGTTCTATATAAGCAAAAAAATGGGTTTAGTCTACTAATAATTGCAAATGGTTTCTCAGTAACGTGTACTATTGTACCAGTTCCAGTTAGTCAGTGAAAGGTTAAAATGTGATCTATATTTCGATGTCGTGTACTGTCATACGTTTTGTTTGACCTTTACTGGGGCTTTCCTCTTCCTCTTTCTAACATAACTCGTAATTGACTCAGGTTACTGACGTAGTTATATTACCATTATTTTATTTATTTATTCACGTTATGTTTTCCCACATTTAAAAGTTCCTTTAGCCAAATTACAATTAGTTATTACATACGTTTTAAAGCAAGGTTTTTCTTGTATGGTATTTATTCTTGGATGGTAAACCCGCATGCCTCCCCAGTTTACCGACGGTCAAAATTTTTGGAAATCATGTCAGCAAGTATCGACGCCTCATAGTAAGAGCTCCGAGGTATATCAGGAATGATGTCATTCATCGTGATCTGCATACGGCACATCCTCATCGCCTATCTATAAGAAATGGTTGTCAACCCATGTAATTATGGATTGATTTGATTTTTATAAGAAAATCAATATGAATGCGAAGGTCTAATTATAAATCACGATAAAGTAGACCACTTTTTAACCGACTTAAAAAAAGGAGGAGGCTATCAATTTTTTACCTCATATCAGGGTGGACCGATATTGAGAATTTTTTTTTATACGAAAGGTGGTGCTCGTCATAGGGTCCCATTTTTTAAACCAGTTCTGATGATGGCATCCATGAGAAAAACGGATAAGTCTTAAATTTGCATAAGCATATGCGTGACAAATGGACGAACAACTCAAGATCACGTCAAGCAATTTCGATGATTCTTTTTTTATTAGAAAGGATATACTTCAAGGGTTGTTTTATGATAGTTTGATAAGGGTCTGATGATGGAATCCATGACAAAGTAACGGAACTCTTCAATACTTAGGAGCAAATTAACGATACTCGGCAGAATCTCCTATAGGCTCTCCAGATATTTGAGTTGCCTACCGTAACTTCGGTATGGTCAAGTGCTAGTCGTAGTTAAATATGAAGATCAATGGAACTCCTCAATGGCTTACAGTAAGAGTGTGATTTTTAGCAAAATCTATAACTGTCTGTAATCAAATGCCAATGACCTTACGTTTGTTGCTGCATTGAAATACTTGACAGGTGAATTATGTGTGAAGCGGTGGTATAAGGGTTTCGGGTTCGATCCCGGGTTTAGCGATATTAATGTAAATTAAACTTTGTAAAGTGGTTTCATTTAAAATGTGTTATCTCATATGAGCAACGCGTTTTTAGGTGTACACATATTGAGACAAATTTGTTAGTTTACTTCAGATTCCCTAAAAATCTTTAAAATTCCTTACTTTTTAGAGCATATTAATATATTTGTTTTAAAGGCGGTTCTTTTCTCCCATCTTCTCCAATATACTTGATTCTGGCGAGATTATTTGCTCAATTGGTGCAACTGAAAGCCTTTTAACAGAGAAGAAGAAGTATATTTAGAAATGTTGGAATAAATAAGTGAGATACTAAGGTTGTTTTTAAACTGCAATTTCTTTTGTTATATAGGGATATAGGTTAAATGAAAAAGCGTATCAATTTCCGAATATTAAGGAACTTTATTTGATAAATAACAGACGATTTTAATTCAAATAGCAATATTGTTCCTTTACGCAGTCGAATGTTATAATAATTTGAAATAGTGCGAACAATACATTGATATGAATCCGATAACTTTATATTTAGTCCCAAAAGTGCTATATTTGATATTAATTGTAAATATTTTGGTAAAGACAATTATAATAATAAATCTTTTTTTTCATATTGATATAGAAATAGTCCTTATTAATATTACAATAGAAAATATGGAATACATTTCTTATGATTAGCGTAAAAGATCACAAAATTCAACATTCACTAATAGCACAGAAGATAGAATAGGAATTACATAGTTTGGATAAATATACATTAAATATTTCTATTATCTATAACATTTTTAGTTTATTTTGGAGATTTTAACTCATTTAATTGTAATTATAACGTAAGATATAATTAGGCCGATTATAAACATAGATATCTTCAAGGTTAAACATTACAGCTTTAAAAGTAGGAGTTTTATTTTTAAAAAATCCAAAAAAATCACAAAAAACCCCATTACTTTTTGTGTTTTTCATTTATCTTTTAATACAATATATACATATCATAACAAAGATTGCATTTAACATTGAAACAACAAAAAATATTTTGATTGTATTTAATTTTGTTACTCGAATGAGTTATTTATGGGTTCTTCTCAAAGAAAATGTGAGCAATTATAAGTTTTTAAGTCATTTTTAATACCATAATAGAAAAAAAAGTTGATAAAATGACTAGATTTGATGATTTGAAAGTGTTTTAAAAGCCTACTTTTATAACGTATTTCTCGATTAAATTTTTTCAAATATCATGTAATAAAAGTATTGAAATTCATATAAAGTCAAATAAAAAAAAGCTTAAATGTCTCTTTGTTAAAAGACAGTTTCGTATTTTTTTATATTCCCCTTTTTTAATGTCTTTTTCCGTGTTTTTACAATGAAGATAATATACTTTTTATACAACATTTATTGTGGACTGAAACATTGGCCTTAAACAATATAAATACAATAAAAATAATGAATTTACAATTAAAACTGGATAATAAAATATGTTAATTTTATTTACAATTAAAATTAATCTGGTTGTAATATACAATGTTTAGCAATTACCAAATATTTTAAAATAAATGATACATCGTTGTTTCTCTAATTGAATTGAACTAACTACAATAAAATAAACATCAAAAATATATTCCATTGATTTTTCATTAAAATTTCGTAAAATAAATGCATTTAAATGAAGAAAAGTTACATTTATTTCGCAACTGTTAAGTTCTACACGTCTTCGTCACAGCTTGGCACTAGAGTGGTAAAACAGAATCAGGACTCTATCCAACAGGGCCCTGATGGAAAGAGGACCTAAGGTCTTCTGAGGCGGGCGTGGTCACTGTTGCAGCGATCTGTCCCCACTTGGAGGGTTGGCTTGCTAGACGTCACGGTTCGTTGTCCTACAGCTTGGTACAGGTGTTAACCGGACACGGGTGTTTTGATAAGTACCTGCACTAGGTTGTGGGCTGTGTGGAGTCTCCTGCCTGCCGAGTGTGCGGAGCAGCTGTTGACTCGGCGCACCACACTCTAGCAGAAGCCATCTCATGGTATCCTTGGTTGGAAGTGACCTCTTTTTGGTGCTATGCTCGGTGGGGAGTAACGTTGGAGAGCTGTGTCCTCCTTTTGTGAGTCTGTTATCTTGCAGAAGGAGGTATTAGAGAGGGAAAGGGAGATTGCGGTCAGTCCTCCTCCCGGCCGCCGGAGGAGAAGGGGTGCCAGAAGCCGCAGTTTTGCCCATTTGCTCCTTGAACACTTGAGTCGGATTCATCCAGAGTGCCAGAGCTGAATGAATCAGCGAACATCTGGCCCAGCATACGGATGAAGAGGGTTCCGCTGGGTTTTATTGGGTATTCTGGTGCAGCCAGCGATTCCCACACTGTCCGATGGAGTTAACTCTATCTGACGTGAGCAAGAGCATTTCCCAGCGAAAAAGAGTGGTAACTAACCACGACCGAAGCTTTCCAGGTGTACTTTACAGACTTAGATAAATTGGAAAATAGACTTTCCTTCTCTACAAAGAAACATAATGAAATCTAAATACGATTATAATAGTTACAAGGAAAAAAAGAGTACTAAATATGATAAAACCTATTAGACTTTTATAAAGTTGATTATCTTATCGATAACTATAGTAAATAATGAAAATAACTATGTTAATAAAGCATATCGACGCTGGAAAGCAATCGCGGAACAAATCCAAAATTGTACATTGTAATATATATAGGGAAGCATAAAGCATGGTGACCTAAGGTTCTCCGCCGACATCGTCATTAATGGCATCCATAATTTAATGTCCATACTGTGGGCGTTGATAGGTAATGTTGATGCAATCAAACACTTTATTAATTAACTCGGCTTATAATGTTCAATCACTTAATGTTCCCGATATCAATTGCCACAAAACCATTAGCCGTTATGCTCATGAAAGAGCGGTCGTGATCGTTATGAACTCACGGAGTGGGCAGATGTTGTGCGCATGACGACGGCTCGCCATTTCTTCCTGCTCGAGGTCATCCTGCTGCATCCGTTCAACGAACTTCCCAGAGCAGCTTGATCTGGTCAGTCCATCCAGTAGGTGACCACCCACGCGGTCTGTTGCCTTCCACCTTTCCCTGAATGACGTGGCGTTCGATGGATTGATTGCCACGCCGAGATACGTGTCCAAAGAAAGTCAGGAATCGAGATTGTACTACAGAAAATAGACGCTGCTTGATGCCGAGTTCTTGAAGTATCGAGACGTTCGTACGAAAGTCGGTCCACGAAACCCCAAGCATTCTTCTCCAACACCACAATTTTAGACCATCTATTTTCTGTCTTTCCACTTCTCGCAATGTCCACGTCCCAGCAGCGTATAAAAATATGGGGAAGATCAGTGTCCTCACGAATCTGGATTTCGTGGTCTTAGTGATGTGTCGATTCCTCCATATTTTTTTCATCTTGTCCATAGCTGTTCTTGTTATCGCCATCCGTCTTTTGACTTCCTCAGTGATTATAATTAATAATAATTAATAGATAGATTTAATAATAATTATTATTATTAACAAAATTAAATATTTGCCTGAAGTTGGGAGAAAATTGGCGATGTGATCCACCCCCGTCCCTCGGAGAGGACGTTAAGCCGTCGGTCCTGTGCCTGATCTCTCTCAGCGAGATTCGGATTGCCGTCACGTCGGACTATGAGAGTGAAGGAATAGAGAGTGCACTTATGTACTATGACTGCCAATCTGCAATGGAGTAGCGTGGTGCTAATCCTCTCTCATATGAGCGAGGAGACCTGTGCCCAGCAGTAGGACGATAAAGGGCTGCTACTTACCTTTTTTGACCATCAATAATAATAGCTAGGAACGCGACAGTTTCAAAAGTTTTGACGGCCTCGCTGGCGCAGTGGTGCGAGTATTCGCTTTGCTAGCGGAGGTCCCGGGTTCGATCCCCGATACGACGAATTTAGGAAATTATATTTTCTAATTTGTCTGAGTCTGGAATGGTGGGAGGCTTCGGCCGTGGCTAGTTACCACCCTACCAGCAAAAACGTACCGCCAAACAAAGAGATTTGTGTTCCGGTACGATGCTGTGTAGAAACCGTAAGGGGTATATCGCCTCTTAACAGATTAGCGCGCTTCCATCTTAGAC
>JACTOM010000897.1:2191967-2231734 GCA_015832385.1 Elymnias hypermnestra | reverse complement strand
AGTGAATGCGAAAGTTGGAAGGGGAAGACCGAGGCGAACGTTCCTGGACCAAATCCAGGACATTTTAAATAACGGCCAGGTCAAGAGTACTCTAAACCGACGAACTTGTATGAAAGGTTTAATGAGATTGAAAGAAGCGAAGGAGATATGCAAGGATCGTGGCAAGTGGAAGGATGTTGTCTCTGCCTACTCCTATGGGAATGAGGCGTGATGCTATGTATGTATGTTTCATAGTTTCAAAACTTCTGCAATAACACTGCCATTAGATACTGTTCATTCTTATTTAAAACATTCTCTATGGGCAATAATGAATTTAGTTATATAACACAAAACGTATAACCATACATTGGATATATCATAAGTTTTATTTAACTGGCAAACGAATTTAAAGACTGTACAAAATACTTCGAAATGGGTAATAGCAATTTAATATAGCAGTGTCCTTTAGTAAATGATTATATAATTTACAATAACCCATTGAAAACACTTGAATAGTTTAAACGCCACTTGATGTCAGATAAGCAATTGATGTTATATAATTTCGTAAAAATTTATAATCTTATATTTAAACTTACAAGTTAACAAACGACCACTAAGCAAAAGCCGATTCAACAAAGACGTATAATAAATGTTTGGGGCCATCCATATATTACACAATTTTTTTTTGGATTTAGATAATCCTCTCCCCCGATGTTAGTTTAAATGTAAAACCCAATTCCCCCAAGTGTGACGAGAAATATTCTTCAATTTTATACATCCTTTAATTAAACCTATATAAGCGATAAATATAGAGACCGATTGAGATACTAACTGAATGATAATTGTAGAATGTTTCAACTTTATTTGATGTCGTCAAAACTTAACCAGAACAAAAAGAATTCGTAATAAAAGCTAAGCAAGAATTTGGCTGTCTCTATTTGGAGCTAAACAAGAATCCAGGTGCCTCTATATGAAGCGAAGTAAGAGTCGTAGTATCTCTTTATGGAGCTAAGCAAGTCTGGTTGTCTCCATTTGTAACCAAGGAAGAATCGGGCTGTCTCTATTTAGAGCTAAACAAGTATCCAGGTGCCTCTATATGAAGCTAAGTAAGAATCGTAGTATCTCTATATGGAGCAAAAGTCTGGATGTCTCCATTTGAAACCAAGCAAGAATCTGGCTGTCTCTATTTGGAGCTAAACAAGAATCCAGGTGCCTCTATATGAAGCTAAGTAAGAATCGTAGTATCCCCTTATGGAGCTAAGCAAAAATCTGGCTGTCTCTATTTGGTACCAAGCAAGAATCTGGATGTCTCTATTTGGAGCTAAACAAGAATCTAAGTGCCTCTATGTGAAGGTAAGTAAGAATCGTAGTATCTCTATATGGAGCTAAGCAAAAGTCTGGCTGTCTCCATTTGTAACCAAGGAAGAATCTGGCTGTCTCTAATTGGAGCTAAACAAGAATCCAGGTGCCTCTATATGAAGCTAAGTAAGAATCGTAGTATCTCCTTATGGAGCTAAGCAAAAATCTGGCTGTCTCTATTTGGTACCAAGCAAGAATCTGGATGTCTCTATTTGGAGCTAAACAAGAATCTAAGTGCCTCTATGTGAAGGTAAGTAAGAATCGTAGTGTCTCTATATGGAGCTAAGCAAAAGTCTGGCTGTCTCCATTTGTAACCAAGGAAGAATCTGGCTGTCTCTAATTGGAGCTAAACAAGAATCCAGGTGCCTCTATATGAAGCTAAGTAAGAATCGTAGTATCCCCTTATGGAGCTAAGCAAAAATCTGGCTGTCTCTATTTGGTACCAAGCAAGAATCTGGCTGTCTCTATTTGGAGCTAAACAAAAATCTAGGTGCCACTATAGGAAGCTGAGTAAGAATCGTAGTATCTCTATATGGATCAAAAGTTTGGCTGTTTCCGTTTGGAACCTGGCAAGAATCTGGCGGTCTCTATTTGGAGATAAGCAAGAGTCTAGGTGTGTCTATGTGGAGCCATCGGTTCTAAGGTACGTAATATATGGATGACCCTAATTGGAGTTATATCAAATTCAATGATGATACAAAAAAATGCATAAAGCGTTAATTTCATAATAAATTCAAATATTAAATTTATAGTTTCTTTTGGTGTATTTTGTTAAGCTTTATTCGCTAAATAGTTTTGGTTATGAAACCTAGAAGACCGGCGTCATGGTTGCGCAGCGACTCGGTTCCTTCGAGCGGACTCGCGCGAGGCGCTATGCACCTCAGCAGTGCGGAGGGTGATTCCGAAAATATCCTCGTGATAACGATTCTCCTCCTAAATAAACCACAAAACCCAATTATGATTATGATAGAAAAGGAAGTTCCGGATATGTCTTAAAAAGCGATTACGTCAAAGCCAAAATAGGCAAACTCAGTTATTTACTTCTTTTCTATCTAGATCCGAACCAAACGACAGCTCGAGCAATAATACCTCGAAAACGATCACCCCACTCTATTTATATAAACCACGCGTAATAGGTCACACGTGACAATAACAGACTAAACGATTTAACCATTAATTAATATTCAACAATCAATGTTCAATTCTAGCTCTATATTGTATAAAATGGAGTCTCTTCCGCTGTATGGCTTAGACTATTCAACCGATTTTAATGCAGCTTTCAGCAATAGATAGAGTGATTAAAGAGGAAGGTTTATATGTACAATTCAAGGTAAGAAACATAATTTTGTGCACTTAAATCGCAATTGCTGTCTAAACCTTACGAGATAGATCAAATTAATGTTCTACGGAACTATTTATCTTATAAAGATCGATAAAAAAGTCTACAATGATAAATATTTATCTCTAATCGTTAACCGACAGTAACTATTTTTATATTTTACATATAACAAAAAAATGTGTTATTTACCAAGCTATTTTATACAATAAAGTATTATTACTCATCCAAATAAATACATTATATACGTCGTATATTTAATGGAGATTAAAACTGTCCTTTATGGTAATGAAATAAAATAAATATCTTAGAAGATTTAAGACAGCGGGTCTTTAAACTATTAATAAAATTTAGCAATGACGCTATATAACGATTTTCTAATATTCTCACGACATCAGGAACTACCATCAGAGGGTACAGCATTTCCCTAAATTAATATCCATACTAACCTTCAACATGAACATGTAATTCTGTACTTGTTCGTCAGTCATGTCTCCGTGTTTTTTAATTATCCCTCTTAATTTCTGATGAACGTCTTCCGCCATTTTACAATCACCGCAGACGTAAAAATGGGCCCCTTTGTTTATCAGCAGATCGTGTATTTCAGGTCCCTCTTTCTCGGCCAACTCTTGCACGTACATCTAAGGTAAGAGACAACCTTTTAAAAGGGCACCGATTCCTCATAGATATGCTCCAGATGAAAGCTCCCATGGAGACATCATTGCCACTTAATTCGTGCAGAGAAGGACCACCAAAGGGCTTAAATGAATATAAATAATTCCTACATTACCATATTATTAGGTTACGAAAGAGGGTATAATTCTTCGTGAGACAAAAAGGTCTCCTTCCTCTCGAGAAAGAGTATAGAAAGCTAATAAGTTGCAGAACTTCTTCACGGAGATAGTTTAGCAGTTTTTGCCCAAGTTGCGTTTTCGTGATCTCGTCTCTTATTAGCAAGAAACAATTGATATCTGGTAGCTATCAGTTGCCCAATTTTAAATACTTCATTAATAGGATTCTTTATATTACCTTTTAAGGATTTAGAAGTAAAACCTGCTCATTTAAATATTAGATAACCTTCCAAATGCCAATTGCCAATGCCACGATCCTAGCCTATCTTCTTCGCTTCTTTCATTCTCATTAAACCTTTCATACAAGTTCGTTGGTTTAGAGTACTCTTGACCTGGCCCTTATTTACAATGTTCTGGATTTGATCGAGGAACGTTTGCTTTGATCTTCCCCTTCCAACTTTCCCATTCACTCTTGACTCATAAATCCTTTTTGTCAGTTTGCTTTCATTTATTCTCGCTACGTGCCCAAACCATCTAAGCATACCTTTCTCAATTTTAGTCACTACATCTTCTTTTACACCAAAATTTCTCTAAAATTGTATCCTATAACTATTTCATATTTATCTATATAATGAATATTCTGTAAAAGGATAACATTAAATAGCCTAATTCTCACACGTATAATCTTAGTGACAGTTATTATATTTACCTTGGGAATATTTCTCTCTCTAGATAAAGCAAGAAAGACTTTCGAAAGTACTCCATCATTGAGTGCTTGTTCCTTTTCTTCTCGGTACAAATCCATTGTCCTTGTCCGACATCCAAAGAAAAGCCATACAGGGCCAGAAGTAGGACGAGAACGACTAGAGAGAAGTGCCTTACGATGATGCCAGAAACCTCGAAAAGGTGCTATACCTGTTCCTGGACCTATCAGTATGAGAGGCACTGATAAATCCCGTGGAAGGTGGAAATTAGGAGCGCTGAAATCAAATTATTATATTAGAATAACTTATCAAATATAGCTCATTGCTTCTCAGTATTTACTTACCATCTCTTGGTCATCTAATAGAAAAAGTAATGAATTATCTTTACCTTCTGATAAATAGATAGACTTCATCTCCAGGTTTACGATCCATGAGATAGTTTGAGCAAACACCGTAGTGGACAGGGCCTTCGCCATCTATGCAAACATGACACAATCTTTATATGATAAATTACGCACTTAAACAGCTGAATCGATTTTTGGAGAAGTACAGGGATCAATATCACATAAATAAATAAACGAGTGTGTTTTAGACTGCACAAATATTTAAATTTATTACGTTTGTCATCTGTTCACTTCACCAGTTCACACTTTCCGTAACGCTTTTGACACACATTCACCAGTTTTATTTCCAGCGTGAGTAAAGAAGTTTTACTTCTAAAACGACAAAACAACACACATTAAAGGTAATAAATACAATATAATAAATGCGGAAGTGACTTTGTTACGCTTTCACTTCTTAAATACTAAACATTCCCAGTATAATTAGTTTTATTAGTATATGATTGTTAACTTAGTTTCTTATTAGAAATATAATTAGTTTCATAGAGTTTATTTAAACATTTGATTATACACCAAATACTGTAAATAATAAACAAAACGAAAAACAGATGTATAAAGCTTTAATAAACAATACGCCAAAGCGCGCCTACTTGTCCGAGTAGTATACGTTTGTCAGTTGTAGTGGCATATAAATGGTGCATTTTGGCGCTGAATTCGTTACTCGACCGTTTCTCGACTCAGTTTCATTTTAGCGCTGGTGGCAAGTGGACGGTGGGCTCACAAATATATATCTTATATATGCAACTGTGGAGTCTGTAATAAGCTACTTTTTTAGTTGTAAATCATTGCATCATCCATTTTGCTTTGAACTTTGTAGATTTCATATAAGAAGGCGTCAAGGATCAAGCACAAATATTTGAAGATTCAGCACATCTCCCTCCTTAAGAGGTGTCTCTCTTATCCAGGTTGGACTGTATATAAAAATGTTTTGATACTATCTATAAAGGTCAATTACAATTTTTATCAATGGCCTGCCTTTGTATCTTTAGTGTATCTACTACATATTTATATTGTATGTTTTGTATTATACAAGGTGTTGGAAGACCGTTCCCGAAAACGAAGTGAGATGACAGCACTAATGACACCTTTAATGATGGTCCCAAAAAAAGAAAAGACGTTTTATAAGCATTATTTATGCTCCATTGTGTTAATATAGCTAAATGAAACGAAATATTCATATAAAACACATTACAAAAAAAAAACGAACAATAATACAGAATCAGCTGACGCTCGGGTCAACGACCGCAAGCGGGCCGCTGGTGTCCGTGTAACTTTAGATTGTAAGCCGTTCTTTAACATCAACATCCGTTATACATTGTAAACCCTGATTAAAAAATATATATATATTTTTAAAACGTTTTATTAGCATTTTTAACGCTCCATCGTGTTAATATAGCTAAATGAAACGAAATATTCATATAAAATACATTACAAAGAAAACGAACAATGAAAAGCAATAAGCTGACGCTCGGGTCAACGACCGCAAGCGGGCCGCTGGTGTCCGTGTAACTTTAGATTGTAAGCCGTTCTTTAACATCAACATCCGTTATACATTGTAAACCCTGATTAAAAAATATATATATATTTTTAAAACGTTTTATTAGCATTTTTAACGCTCCATCGTGTTAATATAGCTAAATGAAACGAAATATTCATATAAAATACATTACAAAGAAAACGAACAATGAAAAGCAATAAGCTGACGCTCGGGTCAACGACCGCAAGCGGGCCGCTGGTGTCCGTGTTACTTTAGATTGTAAGCCGTTCTTTAACATCAACATCCGTTGTACATTGTAAATAATACAAGGTGTCGGGAACGCTTTCGAAAACAAAAATAGACGATAGTACTAATGACACCTTTGATGATGAGAAGTAAAAAAACGACCCTGATTAAAAAATATATGTATTTTTAAAACGTTTTATTAGCATTATTTATGCTCCATCGTGATAATACAGCTAAATGAAACGAAACCTTCATATAAAACACATTACAAAAATAACGAACAATGAAATACGATCAGCTGACGCACGGGTCAACAACTGCATGTGTCTGCCGCTGGTGTGCGTGTAAAAGAAAAGACTTATGTGCGGTGACCCTTGAAAGCAAAAAAAATCATAACAGGCACACCATCGGCAGTCGCATGCGGTCATTGACCCGAGCATCAGCTGATTGTATCGTCGTTTTTTCTTGGATAGAGCGTAAATAATTTTAATGAAATATTTGAATAATATGTTTCTTTTTTAATCAGGGTCGACTTTTCTTCCGTTCCATCATCAAAGACCTCATTAGTACTATTATCTCCCTTCGTTTTCTCCTAACACCTAGTATTGTTTGTATGTACATGGGTAGGTAGCTCAAAAACATGTGTATTAATCAGACGCAGACGTGATTACGACCAACAGCTAGTACAATTATAAATAGGACCTGAGTTTAACAATCCGACGTAACGTAACTGAAATAAAAGAAACATTTATAACAATGTCGTAATATTACGTTTGAAACGAAAATAGATTGTTAGGTAATAAAAAGTCTTAGGAAATGGCTATTTATTAGCGACTAGAATAATTACTTCGTACTGCCTCATTGGTCTAGTGGTTAGCAAGTTCGACTACAGACATGAGGTCCTGGGTTCGATATTGAGTTTTCTATTAAGAGTTTCTCAATATTTTGCCCGAATTTGGGAAGTTGGCGGTGTGATTCACCCCCGTGCCTCGGAGAGCACGTTAAGCCGTCGGTCCTGCGCCTGATCTCTCTCTCCGGTCGTGTCGGATTGCCGTCATGTCGGACTATGAGAGTGAAGGAATAGAGAGTGCACTTGTGTACTATGCCTGCCAATCCGCAGTGGAGCAGCGTGGTGAGTCTATGCTCTAAAACCCTCTCTCACATGAGCGAGGAGGCCTGTGCCCATCAGTGGGACGTTAATGGGCTGCTACTTACCTTACCTTACCTTACTGCCTCATTGGTCTAGTGGTTAGCAAGTTCGACTACAGACATGAGGTCCTGGGTTCGATATTGAATTTTCTATTAAGAGTTTCTCAATATTTTGCCCGAATTTGGGAAGTTGGCGGTGTGATCCACCCCCGTTCCTTTGAGAGCACGTTAAGCAGTCGGTCCTGCGCCTGATCTCTCTCCGATCGTGTCGGATTCCCGTCACATTGGACTTTGAGAGTGAAGAAAGGAAAGGAGCAGCGTGGTGAGTCTATGCTTTAAAAACTCTCGTTCCTCGGAGCGAGGAGGCCTGTGCCCAGCAGTGGGACGTTAATCGGCTTGTACTTAATGTTTCTGTGATATCTCTTTTACGCTTGTAATTTTCTGTTCTCAACGAGATTTCGTAACGAAAGTAGACTATGTTATTTCTTACAACGATTTCTTGGGACAAACAGATTAACAATTTAAAATTAGTTTTCTTGGTGTAACTTTCGTTTAAACGTAATTTTACACAATGTACAATACTCGTGTGATTGAGAGCTTCTCAAACTTTCGATTTTATTATATAAATATTGCACAAAGTATTAAATTCCTTTCATCATCTTAATTTTAATTAACTCGCGAAACTGTATACTATTCTTATTTGTTTCAGAGCTTCTCAAACTTTCGATATTATTATATAAAATTGCCAAAATTTTAAAATTCCTACGATAACCTTATTTTTAATTCTAATTAACTCTCAAAACTGTATACAGTTCTTATTTGATTCAGAGGTTCTCAAACTTTCGAGATTATTATATAAAAATTACTAAAATCATTATTTTCTATCGTCATTTTAATTTTGATTTTGATTTTGTATAATCTTAAATTGTACGTTCTTAATTTTAATTTCAATCTCTTTTTGACCAATAATTGAAAACTAAATTTCATTTAATTGTAAAATTTCTTTTTTGATTTTTATAATTATTTTTGGATGTGAAATTTATATGTGACTATTTATATGAGCCCCATACCGCGTTTTAGCAATTATTATTAAATTATTTATCTATTTATTAGCTCATATTAGATAGATAGATATATCTGCTTAACTTAAAATGAAAACATTCTACATAAAAGATATGCTGTACAAATTGTCAATAAAAAACTTTTTTATTCGTTGGTCTCTAGATCAAACGTTGGTACCAGTCCACTGGCTTCGACTGGGATTAGAATAATAATCCAGCTATCCTTATCAACTGTATCATCACTTATCATCAAATGAGTCCCTAATTTATTTGCAAAAAGAAATTTGCACATGCGTATCTAATCTAAATAAGGAGTGTAAAATTAATGATTTTACCATTCGTACCTTGTGTGTTGTATGTAACAACTGCCACTGTAAGATGCAACCTTTTTGGATGAGCAATTGGTGATGAGGAGATGGAATAGAATCTTGGCTGTAAAGGTGATAACAGAGCAGCCACTAGTGATGCGCTAGGTTTGGCTGACGGGAATTGAGCCAGCACTTCCGGTAGAGTGGGATAATGGTAGTGACGCCAATCTTCATACGCTGCTGGATCCTGTATAATACAAGTAAATACATATACAGCAGAACGTGGATAAGTAATAAAAATACTATTTACATTTCTTTTTATTTACATCACACTTGATTTAGTTTTATATTCAATAGTGCTGTACACACCTGTAATGGCGAGCCACACCGAAAGAATTTATGTTGTATATTTATAAGAACATCTAGTGATAACTCGATGATCTATCTCTCAATAAATAAATAAGTGGGAACTGGGTAAGGGAGAAATCTCACCAAAAGAGCTACCGTAATTGTTAGCGTCTAAAACCTCTACAAGGTAAATCATCATCAATTAAAAGAAAAAACAGTCTAGAATGCAAATGGGAAACTGAAAAGACTGAGCATATAATACACCTTATAACAGAAAGCTCGAGATTTGCTATAAAAAGAAACAACGTTGATTTAAAGAAATAAAGTTATAAAACCAGTAAATCTAAAAAAGCTAATGAACCTGGAAAAAACTAGATAGAAACTATTAAAATATTGTCAAAAGGTAGTAATGACAACTTTGATGTTAGGACGGAAAAAAGTTGATCCTAATTTTAAAAAAATCATAGGTATAAAACGTTTTATTAGCATTATTTACACTCCATCATGTTTGAACAGCTAAATGAAACGAATGTTTCTTAAAAAATACATCGTTTTACTAAAAACGAACCATCTATGAAACACAAAGACACTCACCAGAACGTCAGTTAATTTTTAACTGCTTGGGTCAACGAACGTACGTAGGTGCCGGTATGCAAGTAGAAGATGCGACCAAATTGAGCGAAAATGCGAAAAACTGCGTCTGTGCGTTCGTGGACCCGAGCGTCAGTTGATTTTTGACTTTGTATTTAATTGTTGGTTTATCTTTTAGTTAAGTTTTATATATTTTTTGAACCTTTCGTTATATTTAACTGTACTAGCATGATGAAGCATAAATAACGCTTTAAAAACATGATTTTCTTAATTTTTAGTAACAATAAGAGAATAAGGTTTTCATACCGTTGCCAGTGTATTGAGTTGTTTCCTTTCTTCGTCACTGTCACAGGTTTTAGCCAAGTATTGCAACAGAATTGTAGTTGGTGGTGTGGTTATATCCAGGAAACGCGTGAATAAATCCCTTACACTTATTGGGGGCAGTCTTTCATGAGGTTCCCATGACTTCACAGGACCTAAATTATATAAAAGAAGAAGAACAAATTCGCAATTAAGGACACACTGACTTTTTTATGTTACTTAAAAATGGTTATAATTATATTAACTGCATCTTTTTACTACATGGATATGTTGTTATTTGAGGTGCTTATAAGATAGCATTTTATCTACTTCTTCGTTCGGTCAGACAGATAACCGATATAATAAAAAGTAATATAAGCAAAGAAAAATGGAAATGTTTCACTGTATTATATTCGTAAATGCAAAAACACTTTATCTTTAAGCAAAATATATAAATTTGTCGATTTATCATAAGATATACCCGTGTTTATGATAATATTTATTAAACATACCGCTTGATGTATGTGTCTCCTTCATAAGTTGCAATTGTAGCGGTTCGTCATAATTATCGACATCCTTCAACCGGCATAACAATTTATCAACTAAATCTTTACGATTACATGCCATTATACCAACATGGTCTCCCGGATCATAATTTATTTCGGTCTGAAACATAAAACACGTATGTAGAAATCCAATAAGCACAGTAAATTTCAATAATAAACAAATTACTTTAAAAAAACCTGATACAAAACTGTTATAAAAGAATTTCGAATAATTTGATTAGTTTACAAGTGTAAAACTACAGAGTGAAACTATTATTTTAAAAATATTCAATATATTGTGACGACACTTTGAGCATCACTGTCACTGTTTTTATCTTTTTGTTAAAGACACGGCAGATCAAATCAAAAACTTTAAATAAAAGAGAAAACATAATAAATAATGTTGTTGTTCAAAATATTATTCAATTTATTGTGAGATACACTTTGAGAATCGGTGTTTTTTTTTCGTTAGGGACCCGTAAGATATTTCTTTTTGGACATTTCTCAAAATGATGTAGAATCATACTTTAAAAGCCAAATAACTCGAAGGTTCACTTAAGATTGAAAAAATACCAATATTCAAACATGTTTTGTTTAAACCTTGATAACTTCATTATTTATGAATTATTGAAGGCCCAATTAACTTAGTAAGAGAAGTAATACTATTTGCCTATTTTTATAAAGTATATCACATGCTACTCCTTTTGCATTTAACTCTAATGTGCCACCATCATTTATACACCTGTGTAAAACTCCCCACTCGAACAATAACTACACCAATCGCAATTGACGTTAAAATGTACTAGAGATGTCGATATAAAATGAAAATGTATACATAATTTTATTAATGAAAGTTACCTTTGGCTCCATATCAATGAAGATGGTAGATCGTTCTGCAGATGAATCTCCCAAGTCTTTATTTGCCTTAACAATACAAGTTGTTAACTGCCTGTTGACTGCAGATTGCAAGGCATTCAATAAAGTCGGTGGTTTGCAATCTAGATATGTAAATCTCACAGTCTCCTCGCTTAATGCAACTGTACCTAAAGCCCTTTTAGCTTCCTGCAGGGTTTCATCATCATCCAAACAAAAGGTTTCACAGGCAACCTAAAAAATTCAATGTCCTTCAAACCACCAAACACAAAAGCCATAACCTCATGGTAATCCTGGATTTTCATTCGTTCTTTTTAATAAAAATTAAACTTACGAGCTTTATTATACTTTCCAAATCCACCATTGTGAATATAGCCTTAGATAAATACTCACGGTAAATTAAAGAAGAAACAGATTTTCATTAGATTTAAACCAGTAAATAGAGTGGCTTATGACCAAGGATGTTATTTAATTTATCAACGCTACCTTATCCTTAAAAGTCCATTAAAATGTTGCAATTTAAGGACCTAATATATCTCTGATAGATGGTGGAGAAAAGAGTTAGCANTGCAGGGTTTCATCATCATCCAAACAAAAGGTTTCACAGGCAACCTAAAAAATTAAATGTCCTTCAAACCACCAAACACAAAAGCCATAACCTCATGGTAAGTCTGGATTTTCATTCGTTCTTTTTAATAAAAATTAAACTTACGAGCTTTATTATACTTTCCAAATCCACCATTGTGAATATAGCCTTAAATAAATACTCACGGTAAATTATGACAAAGGATTTTGTTTAATTTATCAACGCTACCTTATCTTTAAAAGTCCATTAAAATGTTGCAATTTAAGGACCTAATATATCTCTAGACTTTACCTCATAGATGGTGGAGAAAAGAGTTAGCAATGAATAAGTAAACAATTTTTTTTTATGAATTGAAATTGCAGCCGAGTTAAACATTTCATTTTTCCCAGATTCTCATGAGCTTTGGAGCGCTTTTACGGTGTTTTAAGTGTTTTTGTAAAATGTATAAAACAAGTGTTGTGGAGCAAAACAAAATCTTTTTATAGAAATTTTCTCAATTTTTTGCCTATAACTTCTTTAATTTTAAATTTAGCGCAAAAAGTTTTATGAACATATTTACAGGCAATGTGATTTTCTACAAATTATGTCTTTGCAACATTTTCGTAGGATGCATAATTTCCGAGATATTGTGAAAAGGGTGTTTGTGCACCTTTTTACAAGATGGCGGCAGGGGGACAAGGGCGGCAACCCCACAATCTTGGGGTTAACCTTCTATTGACATGTTTGGGAGACACATGTCCCAAAAATATAATTGCATCCTATAAAAAATGCAAATCTCATGTAACATTTCAATGAAAATGGAAAATTTAAATTACTCTTTAGCATATATCTATCTTTTAAGGATAACTCGCTATAACCATTTTATTTTCTATAAAACTGGTCATGTAGAATGGGTTAATTGGAATGTTATACAGAAGGATGCAATCCATGATTGCCTGGTGGTGACGTGCGTGAATTTTGGTATAGGAAAACTTTGTGAGTAAATCTAAAACCCTCTCTCCTGTAAATAAGGGGCCTGGGCCCAGTCGTCGTCGTCGTGTCAACCGATGGACGTCCACTGCTGGACATCGGTCTCACGTAATGACCTCCACAAGGCCCGAACTTGAGCCGCCTGGCTCCAGCGGGTATCGGCGACCCTCTTTATACGCTTATCATCAGTTAACCTTGTGGGGGGTCTGCCTACACTGCGCCTTCCGGTACGGGGTCGCCACTCCAGCACCTTCAGTTCCCAACGTCCATTGGTCTTTCGGACTATGTGCCCCACCCATTGCCACTTCAGGTTCGCGATTCGTAGGACTGTGTCGAATGACTTTGGTTCTACTACGGATCTCTTCATTTCTGATTCGATCACGTAGAGAAACTCCAAGCATAGCCCTCTCCATCGCACGCTGAGTGACTCTGAGCTTCCGCATGAGGTCCATAATGAGCGACCACGTCTCAGAACCGTAGGTCATCATTGGCAACACGCACTGTTCGAAGACTTTGGTCTTCAGGTACTGAGGAATATTGGACGAAAATATCTGGTGTAGTTTCCTGAACGCTGCCCAACCGAGTTGGATTCAGCGGTTGAACTCCTTCTCGAAATTGGACCCACCTAGCTGGACTATATGTCCCAGGTGTGTACTCGTCAACAATTTCGAATGCCGAGTTCTTAACGATGACTAGGTTTGACGGTACATGGATATTGACATAATGTTGGTCTTATCCATGTTCATTTTCAGACCCACCTGTTGAGAAACTCTGCTGAGGTCATCGAGCATTGTATTGAGATCTTCGAGAGTCTTGTAAAGTAATAAATTTGTCCAGGTTTTCTATAATATTATAAACAAGAGATGGGTTCCCGGTTCCATGGGAATAAAAGTAAACCCATTTTTGGTGAGACTTTGTCGCAAAAAGGATATATACACCAATCTCATTCAATACACATCAAAAACCTCACAGACCAAAGAAAGTTTTCGCTTTAATAATGAACTATATTTCAACGATAACCTTGAATGATTCATTGTTTCAAATCTATTTATATTTATAGAGTAACGTCACGCCAACTACGGATACAAGGTAATATTACGAGAAGCCATTGATAAGCTATCACCTGCGAAATAAATCATACAAACACGGATAAGACGAGAGATGCCTATAAATTATGGAAGATAATTTAAATCTGATTAACAATGCAAATATTTGCTTTAGTAAAATTTTCAGAACAGCGTTTCTTAAGAATTACTACAGGAAAATACTTTCAATATACACAACTTTAGGTATATAATGAGAAAATGCTCAGCAGTGAAAGGGAACGGAAGGGAGTAGAAGTAGCAGACAGCAGCAGGAGGACGCTGTTTTTTGTGCTGTGAAATGCCTGTATGTACCCCGATGAAAAGCTTTTTCCAATCGGGAGTGTGGGTCTCATAGATTACAGAATACCCACAAAACCCAGGAGATCCTTCATGGTCCATCAGTGAGATCACAAGAGGTTCCGTAACTGCATTACACTCTAGTGACCCGGATGACATACGTGCGACTTCTGCCGACAAGCCTCCTCCGACGACAAGGGAGAGCTTCAGCCTCTTGCTCCGTTAGCCTTTCATTTGCCTCCTTCAGCAAAATGACGGTCTGGCAAAAGACGGCAACCGCCCTCCATCCAACTTCACTTTAGAGGAAGGACGCTCTGGACTCCCTTCTTCTCTATCGCAGGAGATTAGAAAGCATATATTTACGATTCAAATGCCTTATCTTAAGGTTCAGTTTCAGGAATCATAATCTTAAAGGATGGGGAAGATGTCACTGGGTTTTAGTGCGTATTCTAGCTCGCCAGCACGTTTTACACATCCGATTAGATGTCAGATCTGATCGGGATGCGTTAAAGGATTGTCCAGTTTGGATTTGGTTCAACTGACTCACAAGTAGACTAATGAACCATTACTCCCGGCGATAGGACCGTTTGGAAAAGGCGGTTTACCAACACGATGGGTTGACCAGCTGAGCGAGACCAAGTAAACTACGTTCTATAAACTAGCGAAGATGTCCACCAACAAAAGCGGATGGAAACCATGGACACGTTCGTGACCTGAATCTTACGAGGACCACGCTCTTCAGGCAAGAAGCAGCGATTATAGAGAGAGAATCGGACTAATCAAGCAGATTAATTTCCAAGAACGAAATCTTAACAATATCTGGTAAAAAATGCTAAATAACTGAAAGAATTATCTAACTAACCACTTATTTAAATCAAATTGCGTTAAGTGTAGACATATATGAGATTTTTTAAATTGATCGATTTATTTATTATTGTTCGCTACTATTTATTAAAGTTTTTAATAACTAGATTTGTGTCACACACATTTATATTAAATTCATAAACATTATATTAGATTCCTATTACAAAGATATGATTGCACAAAATAGAGAGAGAAATAAATATTTAGTAATAATACGTTACGCTTACTCGTTGCTTACTAAACGTTTGTCAGTCGCATTTGTTACATATATAGGGTTTCTTGGTGAAAAAATTATTCCGGATTCCGAAACAATAAGTAGCTAGTAAAGGTTGTAAGTGTGTGTTTTTTTTTGTGAACTTAGTTTGTATTGCCATTGGTCCTTGTCACTGCCTAATTGGTCTAGTGGTTAGCATGTTCGACTACAGATAGATGTGGTCCTGGTTTCAGACAAGCTCCAGCGGCTACCGGCAACCTTCGTTATGTCATCGGTCCACTATTCTTCCTACACTGCACCGTCTGATGCGAGGTCGCTTTTACAGCATGTCCTAGAGGGTACTTAGTCATGTCCCAGAGAGTCAGATAATCTGTCCGATTATATAGCATGCGGGTAAGAGACCTCGTGTGCCTCGAGCTATTACTACTGTTCTTCACTTTCTCTCCTATATCTAACCTAATACTGCCCAAAACTCTTCTTATCCCATATGCCGATCTTTTCTATATAACGCCCATAACGATAAATGTATATCCATTCCTTGCTGACCTAAATGTAACCCACAGATCCACAATGTATTGGCAAACCCACAGAAGTGATTACAACAAGGCAGCAATGTCCCCCTATCCCCGACAGCCCCACTATTAGTGGTGCTCTACTCCCTATTAAGACTGCCATCCCGCAGCGGAGCAGCGTGACAGATCTAGGCTCCAATAACCCTCTCTCCTATAAGTGAGGAGGCCTGTGTCCAACAGACATTAATGGACTGCTGCTTACTACATCAGTCCTTGACAAGTTTGCTTAATTTCAAATAGATCCAACGTTTCGAGTTCAATTCCATTACCTACGTAATACAAGCGTTAAAAAGTAAACTATATAGAACATTTTTGTAGATCAAAAAGTCCGATTCGTAATGAGCATAGAGACCGGTTGTTAGCCTATTAAGACAATGGCAACTCACGTTGAAGACACTGGAGGCCCATTTCCGGAACGCCTGATCTTGGCCGCACATTTCGTCGCCGGTGGCAAGGTCGTGGATTCGTTCCCCGCCGAGGTCACCCAGCAATTTGTCCACGTATTTGCCGAAGTTACAGAAATTTGGATAAGCACTCGAGCCCAGAGCGAACACGGCGAAGCGGACATTGCTCAACGGACCGAAGCTGTCTATTGACGTCGCATCTGTTGCACTGCCTACAATCATTCAAACATTATTAATGTTTTTAATATCATAGAGAGGCAACATTTGTGTTTTTGTAGCTGCATTTTCACTTAACCACATCGGCTGTATTACTTTCTTAAAAAAAAAATAGGTATCTCTAATAAAACTGCATTAATACAATCCAAAGTATAAAAAAAATTATCACAAAATATTTGTCTTCGCGTATGCTGCGGAAACTATTAATGATAGAACAAAAAAATGTTCTACAATATTATAGTAGGTAATAATATCTATAAAACAGTCCAAGACACTAAATGTCGAATTACTGTAGTTATGCTACTGTAGCTACTTTTATACATTTTAAAACTTAATAAAATTGCCGACAATAATCATACCATATTATTCATATCTCTGTATTTATCCCTGTCATATTAATATATTATATTAAAGACCGTTTCAATACCAGCACGAAACTTTTAAAATTATAAAAATCGGACATTCAATTCAAAAGATATAATGTATTTAAAAATGTCAATCTAAGAAAGTAAGTCCGCTTTAGTACACCTTCCACAGCCATGAGATTGGTAACTATTGATTAGGCAAATTATTTTACAAATACTTAATGAGTTATTTATATTTATTCCTAGTGTCTAGACTATCTATATACCAAATTTCATTTAAATCGGTTTAGTAGTTTTGGCGTAAAAAGGCAAGATACAGATAAAGATACTTCCTCATTTATAATATTAGTATTAATTCGTATTTAACATCCTTGAGGGTAAAACTTTGAATGCCAATTTTATTCATATCAAAACAGCCTGAAAATTAAATTTCACGCTTCTAGCTCTACAAATGATAATACTTCCTAATGTATCCTTTCTCAAACTCTAGACTGTGTCCAAAATTTCATTTAAATCGGTTCAGTAGTTACGTTGTGAAAGCGCGACAAAGTTACTTTCGCATTTATAATATTAGTAAGGATTACCTTTCAGGGATTCCAGTCTGCTGAGTTGTTTTGGATTACTAACTGCATACTTCTGATATTCAATTTGACTATTTGCCTTGATTAATGATTTTGGTGTCAGTAATTGAGACGCTCTGAAAGAAAAGCTTAAGATAACTATTCTCAATCTCTACATAGTATAAAATTAAGTCGCTTCCGTTGTTTGTAAGCTTATATCTTTTTAACTATTCAATTTATTTTAATGCAACTTTCAGCAATAGATAGAGTGATTCAAGAGGAAGGTTTATATGTATAATACATATATATTATAGTACACAAAAGTAGAACATTTCAAAGATTTGTAATGTAATGCCGTAACAAATATATTACTGTGTGACAAAATCGCTAACGCTGTCTAAACCTTACGAGATAGATCAAATTAATGTGCTACGGAATTGTATATCTTAAAATGATCGATAAAATAGTCTAATACAGTTTATATTTATCTCTAAAGGATAATCCACTGTAACCATTTTTATGTTTTACACATTCTAAAAAAATGTGTTATATACATAGCAATTTTATAGAATACCGTATTATTCCTCATGCAACTAAATACATTACATACGTTGTATATTTCATGTTGATTAAAACTGTCTTTGACAGCATTTCATTAAATGGGATATATTAGAAGATATCAGAGATTTAACAAGCGGAGGTACAGCGGCTGGTGGGTCGTGCGTTTCGTCCTGGTTATGGCAAAGTTACATAAGCACTACATTTAAATTAATATTATATAAGGATTATGCAAGAGTTTTAGCAATATTATATATTCGTATTAATATTCACTTATACAGGAAAAACAGCGAAATACGTAATGTAACGTTGCCACAGCGGAGACTAACGTACAACCCACACAATTATTGTCTAAGCTTATTAAATCTATAATATCTTCTTAGATATCCATTTTAATGAAATACTATTCAAGGCAGTTTTGATCTTCATGAAATATACAATATATATAATGGATTTAATTGGATAAGGAGTAACAGCATAATGTATAAAATAGCTTAGTAAATAATTAAATATTTTTGTAATATGTAAAAGATAGAAATGGTTACTGTGGGTTATCCTTTACAGATAAATATATAATACGTTAGACTTTATTATAAATCAATTTAAGATATACAATTTCGTAGCACTTTAAATCGATCTATCTTGTAAGGTTTAGCCAGTGTTTGTGATTTAAGCGCATAAAAATATGTGTGTTAAATCACTTTACAAATCTTAAATTTTTTCAACTTTCCTGTACAATAATATGTATATACTTTTCTTTTAAATCTTAAAACTTTATCTATTAATGGAAGTTGTATTAAAATCGGTTGAATAGATTAAAAGATCTAACGTAATAAACAGCGGAAGCGACTTCATTTTATTACTTTATAAACGCCACACGGGAGGAACCCTTTTATCTGTTATCTCAACTGATTTCTAAACCCTAGAATGTTTTTATTTAAAAATCACTATTGAATCGTAAAATTCCAGTGTCATTATTTAACCAGCTAATGATTTATCACACTAGTGTGATAGTGTGATAAGAGAACGTTGTGATATAAAAGAAGACGTAGTGACTAAAATTGAGAAAGGTATGCTTAGATGGCTTGGACATGTAGAAAGAATGAATGAAAGGAGACTGACAAAAAGGATTTATGAGTCAAGAGCGAATGCGAAAGTTGGAAGGGGAAGACCAAGGCGAACGTTCCTGGACCAAATCCAGGATATTTTAAATAAGGGCCAGGTCAAGAGTACTCTAAACCGACGAACTTGTATGAAAGGTTTAATGAGAATGAAAGAAGCGAAGGAGATATGCAAGGATCGTGGCAAGTGGAAGGATGTTGTCTCTGCTTACCCCTATGGGAATAAGACGTGATGCTATGTATGTATGTGCCTTTGTCTGTTAGTTCAAGAGTTAATTCCGAAACCTACTTGTCTGGATTTTCACTTACAATTATGCCAAAATAAATTCGTAATCAGAAAATACTTTAACTATAACTAACTAACTACGTTAACTATAACACACTAAATCATAAAAAAAATGTAAGTAAGTTTGCTTGTCAACGGTTAAATCAATCTAAATACTTTAACTGCAATAAATTGCCTATTTCAATTAGCAACGTGCCGTTCAGTTAACTTAATTATAAAGATTTACTTGTATTATACAAACTGCCTCATTGGTCTAGTGGTTAGCATGTTCGACTACAGACATGAGGTCCTGGGTTCGAGTCCCGGGTCGGGCCAATTCAAAAACCAATATTGAGTTTTCTATTAAGATTTTCTCAATATTTGCCCGAAGTTGGGAAGTTGGCCGTGTGATCCACCCCCATGCCTCGGAGAGCACGTTAAGCTGTCGGTCCTGCGCCTGATCTCTCTCCGGTCGTGTCGGATTCCCGTCACACCGGACAATGAGAGTGAAGGAATAGAGAGTGCACTTGTGTACTATGCCTGCACATCTGCAGTGGAGCAACGTGGTGGGTCTATGCTCTAAAAACCCTCTCTCATATGAGGGACGAGGCCTGTGCCCAGCAGTGGGACGTTAATGGGCAGCTACTTACTTTTACTTACTTGTATTATATAGTTATTGATGAAAAGAAGTTCGTAAATGAAGCTATATATATATATATATATATTTAACAGCTGATACTCGGTTTGACGTGAATACGTCTTTACAATCGCATCCATAAGGAGGTAATTAAATAAAACGAATGATAACAAAATCGAGGGATACAATTTGGTGTTGTAGATACTTGTCTAGCTCCTCCATTTGAAATTCAATTACACTACTGAATAGCTAAAGGATCAAACAATTTACTACACTAAATAAGGACTGTAACACATCGCGCGCGTCGGAAGGGGAAGACGCGCTATTTTGAAGGTCATTCTGCGGTCATTCTGCTACGGATCAAGATTTAATATAAGTTTTGACTTGGTCAAGCTCCGATAGTTCCAATTGTCATTGTAAGTGATGATACAGTCTAAGAAATACACTACAAAGCATCGTCCCAGAACACAAATCTGTTGCTTGGAGATATGTCTTTGTTCATGGTAACTAGCCACACCCGAAGCTTCAACCAGTCCAGACTCAGATAAATTAGAGAATGCAATTTTCTAAATCAAAGCTAAACCTTTCTTGTGCCAATAGCAGCCTGGGTATTTGTAAATACTTACCCAGTAGTTTCATCGCCAACTTGATCTGCATACAGCAACTCACAAAGGTGTTCACCGAAAGCCTGTGGGAGAAAACTGTGTCAGCAAATGGAATCAACCTATTTATTTGTTCATACTAATCTCCGAAATATTTTTACATAAGATATTTTAAAGTAATCTAAGTTTAGTATTTAGAGTGCGTATCGTCGATAAATGAATGCGTATAAAGTATATTTTAATAGATAGAGATGGAACATGTGAAAGTGATATTGGAAGGAGAGTGAATGCAGGGAATATGGTAAATGGTGCTCTTTATAAATAGTAAGATAGAGTCCCAAAGGGCCAGACTGATTGCGAATGGAAGAGCGTTAGTGCCAACACTTATGTGTGGTAGTGAAAGTTGGGCATGGCAGAAGAAGCATTAAAATAAAATGAATGCAGTAGAAATAAAATCGTTGAGAAGTATGAGTGAAACGGAGTGACAAAGTAAGAAATAGTGTGATAAGAGAAGGCTGTGGTGTAAAAGAAGATGTAGTGACTAAAACTGAGAAAGCTATGGTTAGATGGTTTGGGCACGTAGAGGGTATGAATGAAAGGCGACTGACAGAAAGGGTTTATGAGGCAAGAGTGAATGGGAAAGTTGGGACCAAGTTAAAAGTACTCTAAACCGAATAACTGGTATAAAAGGTTTTAATGAGAATGAAAGAAGCGTAGGAGATGCAAGGATCGTGGCAAGTGGAAGGACGTGGTCTCTGCGTACTCCTATGGGAATGAGGCGTCATGATATGTATGTATGATTTGATTAAGTCCTACACAATAGAAAAATTTTGTAAAATCGATGTAATGGCCTACTTGAATAAATATTTCTTCTTATAAAGTCTTTAACTATTGGATTACATATCGCTTAGCATTTCGAAATACTTTATCCTCGTCAAATAAACTATGTTTTACTGTTATACTTACCACACCGTTTTCTGGTGGATCACCGTTCCCGAAAGTCGATGTAACAACCAGCAAAAGCGCTTCGTGCTCGATTGAAGTGATGTCATAATCAATCATGCAATGAACCTGCAAAATATCCTAACTTTCAGGACATCGTCATGTTTATATTACGTTGAATAAACTCGCTTCCAACACAGTAAAACGTTTGTAAATATAAAAGTTTTCGCTCCCAAAATATTAGGGACAAAAACCTTTGTATATAGGATGCGCGAGTTTGTTTCGTAAAAAAAAACATTTTTTTAAATTTCTACACCTTATATATGTGGGAGAATAGAAGAGACGAAAACATAAGCATAAAGATTCCCATCGATATCATCGATAAGTGGGGTCCATAATTCAACCTCCAAAGTGTGGGCGTCAGTGGGTAATGTTGGTGCATTCGAACACTTTTTTCATTAACTCAGATTATAATCTCCAATCTCTCAAATTAGTCTTGACTGCTTCATTGGTCTAGTGGTTGGCATGTTCGACTACAAACGAGAGGTCAATTCAAAAGTCAATATTGAGTTTTCTATTAAGCTTTGCTCAATATTTGCCCGAAGTTGGGAAGTTAGCGGTGTGCTCCACGTCCGTGCCTCGGAGAGCACGTTAAGCCATCGGTCCTGCACCTGATCTCACTCCGGTCGTGTCGGATTCTCGTCACATCGAACTATAAGAGTGAAGGAATAGAGTGTGCATTTGTGTACTATGCCTGCCAATCCGCAGTAGAGCAGCGTGGTGGGTCTATGCTCTAAAAACCCTCTCTCCTATGAGTGAGGAGGCCTGTGCCCAGTAGTGGGATGTTAATGGGCTGCTACTTAGTTTACTTACATAATCTTCAATCACTTAATGATCGTTAAAAATAATAGTTAGGAACGCGACAGTTTCAACAGATAGGAAGTGGTCGACCGACGTCCACATTTAGGAGGTTGAATTATGGACCCCACCCTACCTCTATGCTTTCTTTTCTTCGACATATATATTAAGCATTTCATGTACATTATTATGATCCTGTAGCACGTATAATTTAAATTATATCTTAATGCTATTACCAGGCATTTAATTATCACATAACAATTAATGTTTTCGACGGAAATTTTTAAAATAAAAAAGTATTGCATTCAAATCTTTTTATTTTTAGAATTTACAAGATAGGAGTGAATTTTTCTTGCAATTATAATTAATCTTCTGGTATAATTCCTTAGTCATTCCCAGTGGGAGTTAAAAATGACAGATCGGATAGCAAAAATAGATTTTATTATCATTCCTAAAATATTTTGAAAGCGTGATATCAGATTATTTTCGTAACTGCTATTTTTGGTATTGAAATACTTCATTTTTTTATTTGAAAAGTGTTTTCAGTAACTTGTATTTAAATGTATACTCGTCGATGTCTAGGAAATCAATTTCACTGTTGAAAATCTGTTTTCTATTGACATAAAGGAACTACTTTTATTAAAATAAGCCATAATACAAATGCTTCTCTCAAACGTTTTAAAAAATATCATCGACAGGAATATTTATAGATAATGTACAGCTTTCAATCAATATTATGTATTAAAAATAAAAAAATACAAAGATTTTATTCTAAGGCATTAAATGCTACCTAATAAATACCTGAGTATTAAAGCTTTGTCCAATGCCGAATTCCTTATTTTTTCTAAGACACTAAATCTAATGTAAAATATACTTAAGCATAAAAAGCTTATTCAAATTAAATGGAAACCCCAATTTTACTCACGTGCTAAGTGTCACCTAATAAATACCTGGGCATTAAGACTGTGTTCAAATACAACGCCTAATTCCTTTCATTTTTTTACAAACTAATTCTGTACTAAAATATACTATACTTTGAAAAACCTATCAAAATAGCTTATACAATAGCAATAAATAGCGTATTCAAACTCCAATTTACCTCTAACTTTTCTCACGTGCTAAGTGCCACCTAATAAATACCTGGGCATTAAGACTGTGACAAAATACAACGCCTAATTCCTTTCATTTTTTTACGTACTAATTCTTAACTAAAATATACTATACTTTGAAAAACCTATTAAAATGGCGTATACAATAGTAATAAATAGCGTATCCAAACTCCAATTTACCTCTAAATTTTTTCACTTGCTAAGTGGCACCTAATAAATACCTGGGCATTAAGATTGTGTTCAAATACGACGCCTAATTCCTTCCATTTTTTTGTGAACTAATTCTCAACTAAATTATACTAAAGTTTGAAAAATCAATAAAATGGCTTATACAATAGTAATAAATAGCGTATCCAAACTCCAATTTACCTCTAACTTTTTTCACTTGCTAAGTGGCACCTAATAAATACCTGGGCATTAAGGCTGTGTTCAAATGCAACGCCTAATTCCTTCAATTTTTTTTATGAACTATTTCTCAACTAAAATATACTATGGTTTGAAAAACCTATCAAAATAGCTTATACAATAGCAATAAATAGCGTATTAAAACTCCAATTTACCTCTAACTTTTCTCACGTGCTAAGTGTCACCTAATAAATACCTGGGCATTAAGACTGTGTTCAAATACAACGCCTCACTCCTTTTTATTTTATTGTAACACGCTGTAATATATTTTAAATTAGCCACTGTTTATTATAAAAAAAAGCCAAACCAAAATCAAAAAAATTTTTACTGAAGTAGGCTCAAAAAGCACTTTTGAATTGTTAGTGGTCTGTCCGTTGGTAACAAATCAACCACCGGTTCGGAAAGTTGATTTCGCTGAGAAGAAATCGGCAAGAAACTGAACGCTTACTCCTTTAAACATAGTTTTTGTACGTTACAAAGTGTTTAGCTTTCATGTGCAATTGGAATCAAGTCCAAACATCTTTGTCGCTTAAATAATCTTCAACATTATAATATGCCTTTTGTAATAGGAGTTGTTTAAATGTTTGAATATTTCTCTTAAGGAAACGCGAGATCCCAATTGATATTGCTCTTTTTCGTAATATAATGATATAGTACTTTAAATGTTCGCCTTACCCCATGACAGCATGCTATGAAAATAAGCGGAATACATATATTTCCAATTTATGTATATTTGGTTAAGTTTTTTTTACAAACATAAAGAAGCTACGCCTAATAAATACCTGGGCATTAAAAGCGTGTTCAAATATAACCCCTAATCCAAATTCTGTTGTAACACGCTGAAATATATTTTAAATTACCCACTGTATATTATTATATCACAGTTTATGTATATTTGGTTAAGTTTTTTTCACAAACGTAAAGAAGCTACGTCTAATAAATACCTGGGCATTAAAAGCGTGTCCAAATATAACCCCTAACTCCTTGGCGTACTGCTCAGACTTGCCGGTCTCGGTGGCGTACAGAACGGTTGCCTTAATCCTCTTAGAGAGCGCTCTGCCGAAGAGTTTGGATGTAAATTTCACCGCGCGCGCAATCTGTTTGAAGTGGAACTTTCTATTTATAGGCCTCTTGCCAGTGATCGGCTTTGACTTCTGCCATTGATGGGTCTTCCAAGCTGCTTCCTGAGAAAAATATAGTGCAACTGTATGCTATAAATATATTTTCAAGTGAAACTTACGTCACTGTTTACCTTACACGAGATTCGTGGTTTTTTCTGTTATCATTTGTTGACATATCTGACTGTTAATGATGATACAATCTAAGATGTAAACTCTCTCTCTCTCTCTCTCTCTCACTCACTCACTTCAACCAATGGTCGTCCACAGCTGGACAAAGGTCTCGTCCACCTTTTGGAGGTTCTGCCTACACTGCGCTATTCCAGCACCTTCGAACCCCAACGTACATCGGTTCGTCGAACTATTTATTTATAAACTTTATTGCACAGAGTGCAAACGGCGGGCTTAAAGCTACAAAGCTTTATCTACCAGCCAACCCTTCTTATGTTAGAAAAGTCGTTGGTAGATGTGCATTACAGTGTTAAAGAAAGAATACAGAGATAGACAGAAATAAAGAAAAATAAGAAAAAAAAAAAACAGAAATTAATAATAATTAAAGCTAGGTGTAAACTATAACATAAGCAGCAGTGGTAGCAACACCATAATTGATTGGAAAAAAAAAAAAAAAAAAAAAAAAGCGATAATAGTTGTAGTTGAGGTCATTCAAGCAGTGATGTACTTCTTAAGAAAATGCCTTTTTAGTTGGGCTTTAAATGAATGTATTGAGGTGGCTTTTCTTATCTCTTGCGGCAGCTCATTCCACAGACGAACTGCACTGACTGTAAACGAGTCATGTTTAAAACCTGTGCGGTGAGCGGGTACAGTCAGTAGCAGATTTTCAGCAGATCGGAGCTCTCTTTCATGCACGTTTGAGCAGAAGCTGAACCTTCCTTGAAGGTAGTCGGGAGCAGCTGGATTGGTGAGAATGGTGAAGAGCAGACAGAGAATTCTCAGGCATCTCCTTTCGCGGATTGGAAGCCACCCCAGCGTCGACCGATAGGAAGATATGTGGGTAAATTTGCGAAGGCCAAAAATGAAGCGTATGCAGGTATTAAGTAGACGATCAAGTTTATTGAGGTATGCTTCATTTAGGTCAGAATACGCCGCATCGGCATAGTCAAGTATTGGTAGTAGCAACATATTTACCAGTTGTGTTTTAGCTTTTACCGGAAGGAAGTTTTTCAGTCGTATAATGGAATGCAAAGTTGCATGAAACCTTCTAGAAATTTCCTTTATCTGAAAAGACCATGTTAAAGAAGAGTCGATAAAGATACCGAGGTCTTTAACAGTGTCCGAGAAAGGTATAATGTTATGGTTAAAAACTAAAGGGAGTATATTTGACTGCGTGCGAACCTTAGCTATTTGACGAGAACTACCTACTATTATAGCTTGACATTTAGATGGGTTTACTTTTATGCCATACTCTTTAGACCATTGTGCAATGCGCAACAAATTCTCATTCAAGGATAGGATGACTTCATCTAAATGTTCGACTTTAGTTTGGCTATAAAGCTGTAAATCATCTGCATATAAATGAAATTTACAATCAAGTATAGCGGTAATGGAGTCTATGAAAACTGAGAACAGCAATGGGGACAGAATGCCACCTTGTGGCACACCAGTTTCCAGGTCTTTCCAGTCCGAACATTCAAGGCCATTACGAATTGCTTGACTTCGACCACGAAGATACGAGGCAAACCATCGTAACACAGATTCTGAGACGTTAACTCGCGATATTAGTGCTAGCAAAAGGTCATGATCCACCGCATTAAAAGCGTTGCTAAAATCAATAAGCACCAGGACTGTAACTAACTTTTTCTCCATACCTTCCCTAATATCTTCTGTAACTTTAAGGAGCGCCGTCGTTGTGCTGTGACCCGTTTTAAATCCAGATTGGAATTTATTTAGAAGATTATAATTAGAAAGATGATTAGACAGTTGATTGTGGATAACGGACTCAAGGATCTTGGAGAAAAAGGGAAGAATTGATATGGGACGATAGTGTGTAGGTAAAGTGGGAACAGAAACTTTAGGAAGTGGAAGAATATATGCCTTTCGCCATAGTGCTGGAAAAGTACTAGTGACTAAAGAAAAATTAATGACATGAGTTATAGAAGGTAGGAGATAATCCAAAATATTCATTATCATAGCACGTCCCATTTCGTCACATCCGACAGCCTTTGAAGTGAGTCCAAACAGGTGTTTTTTAATTTGCCTACAATCTACTAAGGTAAAATCAAAAGTGGGGATGTCCGGAATAGGGGAATTATGAATCTTTGATAAAGTATTAATTCGAGTCTGATCATCAAGTTCGGAGCAAGAGACAAAACTATGTGCCCCGCCTATTGCCACTTCAGATTCGTGATTCTTAGGGCTATGTCGGTGACTTTAGTTCTTCTACGGATCTCCTCATTTCTGATTTGATCGCGAAGAGAAACTCCAAGCATAGCTCTCTCCATTGCACACTGTATGACTTTGAGTTTTCGAATGAGGCCCATAGTCAGGGATCACATTTCTGATCTGCTGGTGATCACTGGCAACACGCAATGTTCGAAGACTTTGGTTTTCTGGCATTGAGGGATATTGGACGAACGCTGCTCAACCGAGTTGGATAAAGCGGTTGACTGCTTTCTCGAAATTGGACCTAGGTCTGGACTATATGTCCCAGGTATGTATACTCGTCAACGATTTCGAGTGCAGAGATCCCAACGATAACTAGGTGAAGCGGAACATGGATATTGGACAAAATACTAAGATGTAACCTGGTCAGATGCAAATAGCCATGGCTGAAGCCTTCCATCTGTTTAGAGACCTCTGCTAAAAATGCTAAAGCAACTCTGTCAATGATGTTCTCATGTCAAAACTACTGAACCGATTTAATTGAAATTTGGTACGCAGATAGTCTAAAGCCTGAGAAAGGACTCAAACTACATTTTAATGCGAAAAAACGGTTGTAAGAGATGGATGGATAGTCATTTTTAGAGCTAGAAGTTTAAAACTTCTTCTTCTTTTAATAATTGGCTTTCAGGTGTGACAAGGCAAACTCAATTTCGCCAGTGTCACGTTAACTTATTTTTTATATGTTGATTTGGTATAAATAAATATGACATTCAAAGTTGTGAAATAAGAATCCTTACTAATATTATAAACGTGAAAGTAACTCTGTCGTGCTTTCACGACAAAACTACTGAACCGTTTTAAATGAAATTTGGTGTACAAGTAGTCAAAAGACTGAGAAAGGACCATTAAATCTTTTCAGTGAAACACTGCGACTAGCTAATTAATTTATTTACATTTATTTGTTTCTACAAATTTTACAGATTACTAAAAATACTATTCAAAAACACACTTAAGTCGCGGTCATAACCAGTTATATTTCATTTCGTTAACTTGTACCCTGAAGAGTGAAGAATAACATCGTGAGGAAGTTAGCGATGGGTTTAAGCTCCGAATTCTCGTCTATTACAGATGAGATCTTAACTTAGCAGTGCGAGGTTAGAAGACTATCACTTACATGACTAAATTAGGACTTCTTTGTGATTTCACCTGATGAAAAGGACAGGGAAATAGTTATTTCTTTCTTGGAAGTACTTCTCTGTAAATATGAGGGTAACTATCCATAACAGAAGCCTCTTAATGGTCTACTATAAAAAGATAACTAAAGACCCCAGTTAGATTTGAAACGAGTCAAAAAAAATCTGTTATTTCGCAACGTGTGTAAGAATATTTGTAGGAGTTTTAATTAGATGCAAATACCTGATACTCGTAAGCAGGGCGTAGGTAATAAAGTGCCATCTCCTGGTGAAAAACAGGTGTGATGGACGAGGACATCGGCGGCACAATCCATATCCAGTCCGCTGGGCAGCCAGACCTTGGGAAATGTAGTATATTGTTTATTTTGACGGCTTTGCTGACGCAGTGCTTTGCTAGCAGAGTTCCAGGGTTCGAACTCAAGTCTGCATCGGTGGTGGCTAGTTACCACCTTTATAGCAAAGACGTACCGCCAAAGATAAGAGATTTGTATTCCGGTACGATGCAGTGCAGAAACCATTAGAGGTAAATTTCCTCTTACCAGATTAGCGCGCTTTTTTCATAGGCTGTATCATTTACCACCAGGTGTGATCACAGTCAGCTGGTAAACTTAACAAAAACATTCATGAAAAGTCTTCAAATTTTAAACAAGCTTTTTAATAATTAAATCTCATACGATTTCAATAACGATATTTAAGAAAGACTCAAAAATCTAAAGTTTCAAGGCTTCCTTCTCTTCTTTTCTAAGGAAATCAAGGAAACAGATTGTTATATGCTTTTTTATGTATTTTTAAAGCAGCTTTTGTATTTCATATAATTAAATTATAGCCTATAAGACAAAAACTTGATATCAACAACAATAAGGCTAAATGAGGCACAATTTTGAGGGAATCACTAACAAATTTAAAAGACAAATCCCCAGAAAAGTTTATTTAAAAACGCATTAATCAATAACTGGAACTTGACGAGGAAGAAGACCTCGCAGTACTCACTAAAACCAAGCGGAACCCTCTTTATCCCTGAATGAGTTACAAGGAATTTACCATAACTTTCATACTTGGCACTGGTATTTCGGCTGAATCCGACTAAGGATTCACGGAGGTGAAAAGCACAAACTGGCGCTGTCTTGTACCCCTCCTTCTCTAGCAGTGGGACCCAATTCAGTTTCTATCATCTCATTTTTTGATTGCTGACAGGATAACGTTTTACAATAATCTCATTATTCTAGATTAGACTGTTCCAATAAGGGCTCACGCTAACCTGGTAAGAAGTAATTTACCCCTCATGATGACCAGATTTTATAGGAGGCTATTAGTATTCAAATTAGCAAAATTCTTCGCATTTATTACGTCCTACAAAGTTAACTGCCTCATTGGTCTAGTGGTTAGCATGTTCGACTACAGACATTAGGTCCTGAGTTCGAGTCCCGGGTTGGGCCAGTTCGAAATTGATATTGAGTTTTCTATTAAGAATTTCTCAATATTTGCCCGAAGTTGGTCTGATCTCTCTCCGGTCGTGTCGGATTCCCATCAGACTATGAGAGTGAAGGAATAGAGAGTGCACTTGTGTAGTATACCTGCCAATCCGCAGTGGAGCAGCGTGGTGGGTCTATGCTCTAAAAACCCTCTCTCATATGAGCGAGGAGGCCTGTGCCCAGCTGTGGGACGTTAGTAGGCTGCTACTTACTTTACTTTACAAAGTTAACGTTGATGTTTATTTGAACTTGTAGTAATCCTAGTGTAAATTAATCAATAGAATCATCAGAAATTGATCATGAGATAACCTGGAGATGTTATATTTATTGAAAACGCTATTTATGATAAACAAAATAGACTTTTTGGTACATGAAATACAAATTCTGTTGAAACAACAATATTGTTCCGGAAATTGCTGGAAATGTTATTACGCGGTGCAATTTTTTTCTTTATACAAAAAGGCTTCTGTTTTTATTGTTTTTATACAAACACTAACATATTCTATATTAAAATAAGTTACCTCAGAATATACGAAAATGTCATGACATCAATATATTAAATAAATAGAAATTTAAACAAAAAAAGAACCGCCTTCAAAACAAACTTACAAATACATTAATATGCTCTAAAAAGTAAGAAATAATTGCGTATTCTTTTATAGTGTTCTTCGTATTGTTATATTCGGAGTCGGTGTCAGCCAAGGAAGATGTTCCCCGGGTGTCCACTTGGCAGCTCTCGCGTCTCTCCCACCTATAGCTATATATGTAGGTACCTTGGCTGACACCGACTCCAAATATAACAATACGAAGAACACTATAAAAGAATACGCAATTATTTCTTACTTTTTAGAGCATATTAATGTATTTGTAAGTTTGTTTTGAAGGCGGTTCTTTTTTTGTTAAAATTTATATTTATTTTTTGATTTTTAGTGAATCTGAAGTAAACTAACAAATTTGTCTCAATATATGTACACCTAAAACGCGTTTCTCATATGAGATAACACCGTTTAAATGAAACAACTTTACAAAGTTAAATTTACATTAATATCGCCACACCCGGGATCGAACCCGAAACCCTTATACCACCGCTTCACACATAATTCACCTTTCAAATATTGCAATGCAGCAACAAACGTAAGGTCATTGGCATTTGATTACAGACAGTTATAGATTTTGCCAAAAATCACACTCTTACTGTAAGCCGTTGAGGAGTTCCATTGATCTTCATATTTAACTACGACTAGCACTTGACTACACCGAAGTTACGGTAGGCGACTCAAATATCTGGATAGCTTATAGAAGATTCTGCCGAGTATCGTTGATTTGCTCCTAAGAATTGAAGATTTCCATCACTTTGTCATGGATTCCATCATCAGAATCTAACCAAACTATCACAAAACAACTCTTGAAGTATATCACTTCCAATAAATAAAGTATCTTTGAAATCGGTTGGCGTGGTCTTGAGTTATTCGTCCATTTGTCACGCACATGCTTAATGCAAATTTAACACTTATCCGGTTTTCTCATGGATGCCATCATCAGAACTGGATTTTAAACGACGAGCACCAATTTTCATTTTACAAAAATCATCAAGATCGGTCCACCCAGTCGGGAGATATGAGGTAACAAACATAAAAAAAATACGAATTGATAACCTCCTCCTTTTTTTGAAGTCGGTTAAAAATAAATTGTATAACTTTTTAATTTTTAATACATTTATAATATTAAACATATTTCTCCAATTAAGTTTTATATTTACGTTGTAAATTTATTTTAATGTATATATATTTTAATTTTGGTTTTATTACACTAAAATAATAAAAAATTTTGAATTTGAATTTGAATTTTGAGACCGCTCCAGAAAACAAATCAAACTTTTAAAACGTTTTATTAGCATTATTTACGCTCCATCGTGTTAGTAACGCTAAATGAAACGATATTTTTATAAAAAAAATGCATTACTTTACTAAAAAAAAAAGCAGTAATTAAACACAAAATCAAAATCAGCTGACGCTCGAGTCAACGAACGCACAGGAGCAACGAGACGGTTTTTCGCTCTATTACAAATTTAGACGGTTCTTTCCCATACACACTGGAGCTCGCCACGTGCGTTCGTTGACCCGAGCGTAAGAGTTTTTTGACTGTGTATTTTATAACTAGTTTTTATTTAGTGAAGTAATGTATTTATAAAACTATCGATTTTTATAGCTGCAGTAACGATGGGACGTAAAAAATAAGATTTTTAATCGAAGGTGTCATTAGTACTATCGTCTGTCTTCGTTTCGAGCGGTTTTCTAACAACTTGCATATAGTATATATTTAGTATATATAATCTCATTTATAAAAAACGTATATAAAATGTATATTCATATATGTTTGATAATGTTTTACAGCGATAAGACCACCTTTTATCCGTCACTGATTTATATAGTTTGAATCCCGATTTTACTATCCTTTTAACCGTTACATAGTTAAAGTATCCCTTAGCTATAGCAATAATCCCCTTAACTGTCCCATAAAAGTTCTTAAAGGACACATAATTATATTTTTGTTTTTTTTTTAAGTGCGGCACGGCTCGGCCTTCTAGAAACGGTTATTGGAGCATAGACCCACCATGCTAATACACTACAGGCTATATATAACCTAGAACTACACCCGGGAAATGCAATTTTCCTCACAATACTTGAAAAAACAAACAAACACTTTATTACTGCTAACAAGCGCATGACTGTAATCACATCTGATAGGTGATGATACAGTCTAACATCGAATCCCTCTTGCTTGTTAAAAGGTTTCTACACAACGCAAATTTCATACTGACATTGATTGTTTTGCAATATATTGAGTAGGATAAATCATTCTCTTGCCCTTATCCCACTATGTGGGGTCGGCACAGCATGTTTCCTTTCGCCACTTCACTCTATCCGCTGTCATTTCTACATTCACAACCCTTACACACATATCTTCTTTCACACAGTTCATCCACACTTTTTTGGACGCCGTTCCCCGGCCCTGCCGCTTACCATCATATTTAGGGCCCTCTTGAATACATGGCTATGCTCCCTTCTCATGACATGTCTATACCAGGATAGCCTTCCACTCCTTAACTTCTCGGTCACTGGTGCTACTTTCACACTTCCTCTAATATACTCTATCCTAGTCTTTTCTAATTTTGTCACTCCACAAATCCATCTCAATATTCTAATCTCTGCTGCATGCAATCTCCTTTCATCTGCCCTTTGGTGGCCCAGCACTCTATTCCATACAGGATGACAGGTCTTACGATCGTCTTATAAATTTTCCTCTTTAGTTTAAGGGACATTCTGGCATCTCAAATTATTCCCGAGACCTGCCTCCACTTCATCCAAACTGCATTTATCCTGCTAGTAACATCTCGGTCAATGCCGCCGTCGTTTTGGAAGACAGTGCCGAGGTAACGGAAATCGGAGCAGACTAGAAGCGATACCCGAAATCCCAGAGCAGATGCTCTGTTTTGGTCCTATTGATCTTCAACCCCACGTTATATTGAATTATAAACGTTTAAGAGTGTTTAATATGTAGCAGATCATCTAAAAACTGACAATCATTACGTCATTGCACATATATGTCCTAGTTAGTCAGATGATTACATAAAATCAGACACAAACAGTCACACGACTCTGTTTGCCCACATGCGTTCACATAACAATCGCAAGGATACAGAGATGATAGCTTTATAACGATGTTTTAATAACATAGTACACGGGAAGAATTTACGTGTAAATATTATGATACTATACATGTTATGATTGGATATTTAGGGTCACATCCCACTTCTAAAATTGCTATTTACATGTGGTAAAAGTTAAACGTTCAAAAATGTTGGCAAGAGGATAATTGAAGGGTTCAATGGTCTTCCACGTTCAATCTTAATTTAATTGTCTGTCTGGTAAAGAGTTTATATACTCGGAATCTAAATTTACAGAAGATAGAAGACGTCAAAGTGATATTGAAAGGAGAGTGAATGCATGGAATATGGTAAATGGTGCACGCCTTTATGAATAGCCAGATGGTGGCTCAAAGGGCCAGACTGGCTGTGCATGCAGGAGTGTTGGTGCCAACACTTATGTATGGTAGTGAAAGTTGGGTATGGCATAAGAATCACATAAGTAAAATAAATGCAGTAGAGATGAGAGCGTTAAGAAGTAAGAGTGGAATTAAGCTGAGTGACTAAGTAAGAAATAGTGTGATAAGAAAACGTTATGGTATAAAAGAAGATGCAGTACCTAACATTGAGAAAGGTATGCTTAGATGGTTTGGGCACGTAGAAGGAATGAATGAAAGGATTTATGAGTCAAGAATGAATGGGAAAGTTGGAAGGGGAAGACCAAGGTAAACGTTTCTGGACCAAATCATGGACATTTGAAATAAGGTCAAGAGTATTTTAAATCGACGAACTTGTATGAAAGGTTTAATGAGAATGAAAGAAGCGAAGAGGATATGCAAGGATCGTGGCAAGTGGAAGGATGTTGTCTCTGCCTACCCCTATGGGAATGAGGCGTGATGCTATGTATGTAATACAACTCATTTTGTAGGATAGCTTTTGAAAATCTAAACAAACGTTTTAACCAATCAAAGACACAGCTTCATTTTAAGCTTCATTTTATATAGAATAGCAAATATGGAATATTCTGGATTTATTTTTTTTGGTGTTGGGAAATGCATTTATGCACGCCGAATGAAATTACAATCGTGGTGATTTGACGTGTGGGATAGCTAGATTACCTAATAAATCCCAGCAGAAACCTCATCATCTAATAGGTAGAGGGCTCAGAAATTCGCCTGGCTGACACACTTTCAGCTAATTTGTAGCAGGATGGCTTTTTACGAAAGACTCTCTATCCCTCGACATTACCTCATTCTAAAAGATAAGAGTACAAGAGTAGGCAAATGCCCTCCATCCCATTTCACTGCCAACAAAAATTCGAAAAATTCGATTGCTATGGTCGCCAGCAAAAGATCGTCCCCAACTAGCGAAGTCAGAAGATATCGCAGGAGTTCTGGATAATATTGTATCTACTAACTAAATTAGGGTAGTGGGGTACTTTTACAGTGTACACCAAGAAAAATACATGAAATAGAGTAACTTAATCATAGTGTATAAAAGGCTGCCTTATCGCTAAGTAGCTATTTCTGCCAGGCAACCTTAAGGTTAGGGAAATTTTGTCACGAAAATGGGTAGGTTGTGAACATTGAGAGAGAGAGAGAGAGAGAACACTTTTATTGTACACCACAAAATAACATTTAAAAAAAGTAAATACAAAAAGATCAGTACAATAAGGCGGCCTTATCGCTATCTAGCGATCTCTTCCAGGCAACCTTTGGGTTAGATGGGGTGAAATAAGTGAAAGGGGTAGAGCGTGGTGACATATATAGGTGAAGAAATTTATATAATAAATAAAAATACATAGATATAAGGATGTAAATATATTCACATATAAAAACATATATATCTATAAACATATATACATAAACATACATAGTCGTCCTATTCGGATAGAGACAGCTAATATATCTTTACCTGTCTCTTAAAAATTGTCAGGGATTTGGCTTCTCTTATAGTTCGCGGCAAGTCGTTCCACAAGTTAATTGCACGAACGGCAAAAGATTGTCCATAAAATTTTGTTGTAAATTTTGTTTATGTTACACATAATTTTAAATTTTGGGATGGTCTAATAGATCTCGAATCCGACTGATGATATTCAAACTTTTCTTTTAAGTAAAGGGGTGCCCTAGGATTAAATAGTACACAGTACAGAACAGAAAGTATATTTAGATTCCGGCGAAGACGTATGGGTAACCACTTGAGCTTTTTACGAAAGTGTGATACGTGGTCATATTTGCGTAAACCAAATATGAACCGAATGGATAGATTTTGAATCCGCTCAAGTTTATTTAATTGATCCTCGGTCAGATTAGGATAGCTTACATCTGCATAATCAAGGATAGAAAGAAGAAGAGATTGTGCTAGCATAATTTTCGTAGGGATTGGAAGGAACCATCGCAAACGACGCAACGTACTCAATGCTGCGAAAGATTTTCTACTCACTTCCTTAATTTGCTTCGTCCAAGAAAGTGTTGAATCTAAGTAGACTCCAAGACTTTTTATTGTATCTTGGTATGGTATAGTGACACGATTTAAAGTAATGGGAGGCAATGAAGACCAATCCACTTTTGAATTTTGGTATCTGCTGCCAATGATGATAGCCTGTGATTTCACCGGATTTAGTTTAAAGCCAAAGGAGTTTGACCAATCATTGACCTCATTGACGAGGTTTTTAAATGTATTCTAAGAATTAACCTCTCTGATCATCAGTAACATTAACCTCTCAGAAAATAACACATAGTACAAAAAGGAAACGATATGTAAATTCCAGCGAAAACGTATATGCAACCACTTGAGCTTCGCAGGAAATTCTGATACATATTTGCGTAATCTTCAAGATTGTTTAATTGGTCCTCGGTCAGATTAGGATAGCTTGCATCAGCGTAATCAAGAACGGGAAGAATTAGAGACTGTACAAGTACAATTTTGGTAGGAATGGAAAGCTGTTTGCGCAATCGAGCTCGAAATCCACGAGCTCTTAGGGAGCCTCATCAATAATCGAGTACAAGTCCTTAAAAAGGCTAGCTTTCCTGGAAACGCTACTTCAAGGGCATCTCCTGTAAGACCTAACCTCGATTTGGAACAGCGTTAACCGTAAAATATCACATCAGATATGGTAGAGGTATCTTGGATTTGATTAAGAGCGTCCTCAGAAACGTGGGTGGGGTCCACGTCTGGGCGACGTCTTTAATCGGGGAACTAAATTAAAAATAAATTGAAATATACATACTTTTAAAGAGATATATAATAAGCTCCGTGGAAGCTTTATAGAGATGTCGCTCAATAAATTAAAAAAACTATTTAAAAGTTAATTGAAAAGTCGTACTATAGTTTGGACTATAAAAAAGCGTGCCAGTAATTTCCGACTACAGACATGAGGTCTTGGATTCGAGTCCGGGCCAATTCAAAATTAAATATTGAGTTTTCTATAAGGATTTTCTCAATATTTGCCCGAGGTTGGGAAGTTGGCGGTGTGATCCACCCCCGTGCCTCGGAGAGCACGTTAAGCCGTCGGTCCTGCGCCTGATCTCTCTCCGGTCGTTTCGGATTCCCGTCACATCGGACTACGAGAGTGAAGAAATAGAGAGTGCACTTGTTGTGTACTATGCCTGGCTATCCGCAGTGGAGCAGCGTGGTAGCTCTATGCTATAAAAACCCTCGCTTTTGGAGTGAAGAGGCCTGTGCCCCGTAGTGGGGCGTTAATGGGCTGCTACTTACATACTTAAACTTAATAGAATATACGAACCCTGATTATAAGTGAATTAAAATATGAAAAGAAACCTATATTTGATGATTCAAAGGTGCTTTAAAAGCCTAGTTGATTAAATAATATTTTATATATAATTTAATAAATACAATTATTTTATGTCAATTTTGACTGGTTAGCATGTTCGACTACAGACATGAGGTCCTGGGTTCGAGTCCCGGGTCGGGCCAATTCAAAAATCAATATTGAGTTTTCTATTAAGATTTTCTCAATATTTGCCCGAAGTTGGGAAGTTGGCGGTGTGATCCACCCCCGTGCCTCGGAGAGCACGTTAAGCCGTCGGTCCTGCGCCTGATCTCTCTTCGGTCGTGTCGGATTGCCGTCACGTCGGAATACGAGAGTGAAGGAATAGAGAGTACACTTGTGTACTATGCCTGCCAATCCGCAGTGGAGCAGCGTGGTGGGTCTATGCTCTAAACAGTCAGCAGTAGGACGTTAATGGGCTGCTACTTACTTACTTTTACTTTTTTTATGTCAATTTTTAATAATAAAAACCCGCTAAAAGGTATATTTAACCAAAGTAACTTAGTTTTAATATATTTGACTAATATTTCTTTTAATAATGATAACTATAGAGATAATCTAAGCACGTATACCCAGCATGTTCTCCAGATATTTACACAAATATATAAGTTCTTAATAAATAAAGGGAACAAAATTTTGTTATTAATACATACCGTAATCTATTCTCATTGTCTAAATGCTTGATAAAACTCTCAGAAGCTGTGTGGTGATCTACAATAGTGGCATTGTGCTGTTGGAAACTGTGCAGCACCGCCACATTGACTTCCACCAGCGTTTTGTCCTTCCACAAATTCACAGGCGTTCTAGTATCTAAACCCATTTTTGCAGCGACAGTCTGTCAACATTTTTATACAATAAATACAATACTTTACAATACAATACAATAATATAAGTAAAAGATGACAGTTCGAAAAGACGACATCATCGCTACTCAGTAGAGCGAGATTCCTTTTTATTAGTGACATTTAAAGCTTGACTGTGATCATAACTGATGGTAAATGATACAATTCATCTATGGTTTGTACACAGTATTGTAATGGAACACAAATATCTTGCTTAGTGGTACGTCTTTGCTGGTACGATGGTAACTAGCCGAAGCCTCACATCAGTTTAGACCGATTTCAATAAACAATAAATACATAGCATCACGCCTCATTCCCTTCGGGGTAGGCAGAGACAACAACCTTCCACTTGCCACGATCCTTGCATATCTCCTTCGCTTCTTTCATTCTCATTAAACCTTTCATACAAGTTCGTCGGTTTAGAGCACTCTTGACCTGGCCGTTATTTAAAATGTCCTGGATTTGATCCAGGAGCGTTCGCCTTGGTCTTCCCCTTCCAACTTTCGCATTCACTCTTGATTCATAAATCCTTTTTGTCAGTCTTCTTTCGTTCATTCTCTCTACATGCCCAAACCATCTAAGCATACCTTTCTCAATTTTAGTCACTACGTCTTCTTTTACACCACAACGTTCTCTTGTCACACTATTTCTTACTCTGTCACTCAGTTTTAATCCACTCATACTTTCCAACGCTTTTATCTCTACCGCATTTATTTTACTTATGTGATTCTTCTGCCATACCCAACTTTCACTACAATAAATAAGTGTTGGCACCAACACTCCAGCATGCACAGCCAGTCTGGCCCTTTGAGACATCATCTGGCTATTCATAAAAGCATGCAGAGCACCATTTACCATATTCCCTGCATTCACTCTCCTTTCGATATCACTTTCACATGTTCCATCTTTTGTAAATTTAGATCCCAAGTATACAAATTCTTTCACCTCTTCCACTTGTTCCCCATCTATCAAAATATTGCCATTCATCATAGATTCATCTCGTTCAAAAAGCATAACTTTCGTTTTGTTTACATTCACTTTCATTCCTTTCCCTTTCAAAGCTTCATTCATAATATTTAGCATCTCCTGAAGCTCGTTAGCGGATGACGCAAGTATTACTTGATCATCAGCGTAGAGTAAACATTTGATGAGTAATTCATTCATTCTTAACCCATACATACATTCTTTTAAATCTGTCAAACATTTATCCATGAAAAGGTTGAACAGCCATGGTGACGCAACACATCCCTGTCGAACACCTCTTTCGAC